>APFE031263361.1:2783-23674 GCA_000404065.3 Pinus taeda | reverse complement strand
ACGACACTTGGAAGTTGGTTGATCCTCCATTTGGAACCAAAACAATTGGCTGCAAGTGGGTCTACAAGAACAAGTACAAAGCTGATGGCTCACTTGACAAGCACAAAGCTAGGCTTGTGGCAAAAGGTTTTGCACAGAAGGAAGGGGTCGATTATGAGGAAACTTTTGCCCCCACGGCAAAATGGGCCACCATCCAGACACTCTTTGCACTAGAAGCTCAGAACGATTGGAAAGTCCATCAAATGCATGTAAAAACTGCCTTCTTGAATGGAGATCTAAAAGAAAATGTTTTTATGTCCCAGCCTGAAGGATTTGCTGTGAAAGGACATGAACATAAAGTATGCAAACTTGTGAAGTCCTTGTATGGCCTCAAACAAGCACCACGAGCCTGGTATGAAAAGCTAACTGAGCATCTTCTGAAACTCAACTTCAATCATTTTGATCTTGATGATGCAACTTTATTTGTCAAGAAAGTTGGCAAAACAGTTGTATATCTTGTGGTATATGTAGATGATCTTTTAATGACAGGGAACAATGGAAGCTATATTGCATCCATAAAGAAAGAATTAGGAAAAAGTTTTGAAATGACTGATTTGGGCTATGTTCATTACTATCTTGGCATTGAAGTAACCCAACATCCAAAATCCATATTTCTTTCTCAAAAGAAATACATTGAAGATTTGTTAAACAGATTTGGCACGACAGAGTGCAATCCTCTTTCTACTCCAATGGAACAAAACTTAAAGCTCACATCTATTGAAGGAAAGGAATTTGAGAATGCAACAAAGTATAGACAGCTTGTAGGAAGTCTCATCTACCTCACTACTACCAGACCAGACATTTCATTTGCTGTTGGAATCCTCTCCAGGTTTATGCAAAAGCCTTGTGAGGGACATTGGTCTACTGCAAAAAGAGTTCTAAGGTACTTGAAGGGAACTCAAAACCTTGGAATCAAGTATACACAGGTAGACGACTTCAGCTTGATTGGATACTCTGATTCAGACTTCGATGGAGACAAAGAAACTGGAGTATCTACTTCAGGATATGCTATGAGTCTTGGATCAGGAGCTGTCTCTTGGAGATCACGCAAACAATCAGTTCCAGCAGATTCCACAACAAAAGCAGAATACATGGCAGCAGCTGAAGAAACGAAAGAAATTGTGTGGCTCAGAAAAAATCTTGAAGATTTGCAGGTAAAACAAGTACAATCAACTCCACTCATGATTGACAACACCTCTGCAATAAAGTTGGCCAAGAACCCAAAGTTCCATGATCGTACAAAGCACATCAATACTAAATATCATCTGATACGACATCATGTTGAGGCCAAAACAATCCATCTCCGTCATTGTTCCACAAATGAGCAAATTGCAGACATCTTCACCAAAGCGCTTGGAAGAGAAAAGATTGAAAGATTCAGAACGATGCATGGACTCACCAACATCCCTTCAGATTAAGGGGGGGAATGTTGACACCTAATCCTTTGTGATTGGGTGAATTTGGAATGTGAACAGTCATCAAGAAGATGAACTGAGTAGTCACATTCTTTGTATATAACAATAGCTACCTAATGAAATAAATCATATCAGTTTTCTGCCAAACTGGAGTTACTCCTGGCCTGACAGTTTAAATAGTTTGTTGATTAAGATGATTAGAAATATTAATGAACAATCTCCTATAAGGGAGCTTTAATATTTTTTACACTTGTCATAATGTCTTTAGATTTCATTTTCTTAAATGACTAAATAGGTGTTGGACATCCCAATGAAAGACTTCCTGTAAGAGAGTTTTGGCATTTCTTCATCTAGCTTAGTTTAGTTTGTCTCCAAGTCCATACATATTGGATGATCGTCGAAGTTTACTTACTCGGATTGATAGTAAATGAAACTCTAATTTTCATCCGCAATTTAGATCAAACATTTTGGCGTTGTTGCTAAGGAGGATGATTTGGAGATAGACTTAGGAAGTTAGTTTTATTGCAATTTATTTTTATGGACTAACTTGTGAAACCTGGTGACAATAGGATCTTCATAACGGAGTTCAAGTTTGAACTTTTTTTATTTTTGTACTTAGTTAGTTTCAAATTTAGTTTTTAAACCCCCATTTCTTACTAATCCATCTATGGATGAGAAAATTCAAGATGTTGAACAGGTACTTCTTAGAGAGCAAGAACAATGTTGAATATTGGTTTCGAAAGAACCTTGTGCCAACTCCAAGAATAAGACAGGTTACTCACATGCTTGCAAATAATCAGGTAAAAACTTTAAATCTAGATGTGAGCATTTTTTATTTTTTAGTTCGTAGATGGCTTCACTGGAAGCATTCTTTTACCTAGGAAATAAAAAATATTTCAAGTTAAAGGTAGAATAGATTAGAAAAAATAAAATGAGATATCATAGAGTTTTCCTTTATTCTTGTTTTCAAAAGGAAAAAATAATAATAAAAAAATCATCCACATTTCTCATGAATAAATTTAGGTAAGAGCCACTTCATCCACGCTAACCTGCAAAAATAAAAAAAGAAATCAGTAGGTTAGTATGCTCTCTTCTTGCACTTCGAGTGATCAAGAAGATTAGAAAATCTATTGATTTATTTTCAAAAAATAATATAAAAATCTCTTGCTCGGAAATTGCATACATCATTAAAACTACAACATTATAAGAAATCAAAATCATTTAAAAAAAAAATGCTTATTTTAGATTTCAAAATTAAAAATTAACTCTGTAGTTTAGTGATTTGATAATTGTCTTCAAACTCTTAAATAATCCAAGGATATTATTCAAGTTTTATCTACTTGAGTATGAATTCAACAAGTGTGATAGGTCTAAGAACTCTTCTGATGTTATAGAATCAAATTTGGCAGCCAACGCAGGTCTGGTTCCTTGGCAGCCAACGCAAGTAGGTATATATACCACTATTTTGCACTAAAAAAGGAGTCCCCAAGCTGCTTCTACAGGTCCGAAGTTATTGCTCTATCCATACGCCACACGGGGGCCAAAATCCTTAGAAGGGGCCAAGCTGCAACCATGAACCAGGGAGCCAAGTTTCCACAAATAAGGATCGAATACCAGATGTGAAATAGATGTTCCACAGGGCCAAGACTGAGATTTTAAAGAGCCAATTTATGTCTTAATAAGGCCGATTTATTGCCTTTAAAATAGGTTGAGATCCAAGTCATAAATGAGGTTAACATATGCTCAAGTAGACATATTTTTCTAAAAAAATGCTTAAGAAACCAATCAGATTCATTTTAATATGACTGCCTTGTAGATTCCATTATGATCTATGGCTAAAGGGTCTCACATTGTGCATATCATTCTGCCGCTTCGAATGAGAATGTTCCCAAGCAAATCTATCCTATAGGCAATCCAAACGCAACCTCTTAAAAACGTCAGTTTAAAAAAAACGGTTTCTGATCGAACCAGGACAAATTTAGAAAAACGAAGACATGGGTTTTCTCTAGAACAGAATGAATTACATAACCCAAAAATCATTTGTTTGGATTCCTAACTGTTTGAGAGTAAATCACAGTTCTTCAGAACCCTATTTTGGTGACTACGTGAAGGAAAAAAACGGTTTTTTTTAAGACCGAACATTTCTTCCCTTTGCGCTCCACATCGACTATACTCCTCAGCCTCTCCACCTTCTGTCATTACATCACCATGCTACTTGCATCACTGCACACTGTTACCAACTTTAGCATACCGTAACACCGTAATACCACTTGACTATCAACACCTTCAACTTACCGTAATAAGACTTGACTGTCATGGCAGTGGAGAACGCATATTAATTTTGGTTGCAATTAAGAAATCCCCTCTTCCATTGTGCACAGTTATCCTACCTTCCACGACTCTATTTCCATGCTCCCTTATCCCCAAGGTGGCATCATGCCTACAAATCTCGAGAAATGATGCTGGATCAAAGCCCTACCAATGTCGAGCATGAGCTTCTCCGATTAGATGTCGCGCTTTTGAGAAACCGTCATAGAAGCAACAATGAGTGATAGATCCCCACATTTTTCCTTCGCAAGTGCATTAACAAGGATATGTTTATTGGCATTGCATAGATGTTTTCATACTCCTAGATTTATTACGAGAACCATGCCAGTGAGTGTTATCCATCCGGCAGACTCCTTCAGTACGATGATATTCTCGTATGGAATATATAAACATGACAATCACTCAAGGAAGTCGCATCCCCATAGTCGAAGTTACACAAACCTTTGCTACTGAAATTGCACCTTACACGCAGAGTATCAAGCAGGTTAACCAAATAGTTGGAAGTGGATAACACACCCTGCGGATACTAATAATTATCGATGATTGCATGCAAATTTTGTGGCATGATTTGAGAAATTTAATAATTTGATGATTTAATGCAGATTTTGTGAAGCTACTAATTAGGAAAGATATCGGTCTTGAATCTTCGATGACGCCTTAACCTTTGCATCAATCAAATGTATGATTTCAGGGAAAACAATAATGAAGACTTAGTGGAAATGTTTATCTCTGTTTCACCAATTCTGCTGTGAATCCATAAATCTTTATGGTAAAGTTTGAATTCCAAGTTTTCGCTGAACATATAGAGTAAAATATCGTCCAGATCAGTCACCGGATAGTCGAGTTCTATGCGGTTTTGTGTTTGATTAGTTTCTGCTAATTTTAAGGCCTGTTGAAAATCCTATGATGCATTGCTGAGGTTTACCTTGGTCAGGCTTCATGAACAGAGGCCTCCTCATCTTAATCCATTCCTTTTGGGTTTTGTCAGCAATGGAAGCAAATATATAATATACTTAAAAAATAAAAGGGAAATGAATGTGAATTTGCTCACGTAAACAAATGGAACATATTACTTGATTAGTGGAAAAAGAAAAAACAATTAATATTTTATTTTTATTTTTGGATATAAAATAATTTATTTTCATTTTAGTTTTAAAAAAACAATAATAGATCATATATAACAAAAGGGAAATGAATGTGAATTAAACAAATGGAACATATTTTACCTTGATTAGTGAGAAAAAAATAAAAATGATTATATTATTTTTATTTTTTGGGATACAAAATAAATTTTAATTTTAATTTTAAGTTATATATATATATACTATATAATATATATATATATATATATATATATTATATATATATATTATATATATATTATATAACAAAATCAAAGAAAAAAAAAAAAAAAAAAATTAAAAAAAACTAAAATAAAAGAATAAAATATCCCATGGGGCTTTTGGATTGACGGTAAATAGGTGCGCTATTAAGACACTCCTTGCGATAGGTCACCAGTTCAAATCCCCCATGGGTACTTAGGTTAGTCTTAACTAGAAAAAAAGAGTAAATAAAATAAATAAAATCAAAACAATTAAAAAACATTTGGAGGATTATGCTTAGAGTTGGCATTAAAATCTATGCTTTCATTATCGTTGTATGAGACATACTAATCTGCACCACATGCTCTTTGTCATGCACATTCGAGGAGACATCTGACACAAAGAGGAAGATGAGTTAATTTTCATGGTTATTACTTAAAAATGGACAATTATCAACATCAGGAATTAGACTAAAATTATATTTTTGAGTCTCTTTAAGCTGTTTCATTTGGCATTAATTTTTGCATAAGAATCATTAAGGAATTGGTCATTTCGTTTTGAACATACTTATGTTCTTTATGCCAATTTTTTTTTTACAGATTTCGGATGATCAACTGATCGCTAAGAAAACTAATTGTGTGCACAATTGGTCTTCAAAAGACTAATTTCATGATAAATTCTAAAGAGCAAGTCCATGAACATAAATGAAATTTCCAGAAAATTACAAGTTCTTGCAACTTCCTGTAATAGCTTAATGGTTTGACATGTTGCATGACAGGTTAGCAAAATTCAAAGAGCTGGGGTTTTTCCCTAAATGTACAAGGATGGTGAAATACCTATCCACACTTGAATTCGACATCTACAGGTGGCTAGTCAATGCTGGTCAAACTCAACTATTTTAGCAGAAATTCTAGAATCAATGAGCAGATTTGTTATATTTGAGATTTTACATGCCAAAATTCACTTTTTCCCAGCCAGAGTCATTAACCATTTCTCATTATCCACATACAATGCATTACATTTTCATCAAACCTAACCCACCAATAAGAGCGACGAAGCTCATTGCCAAGCCTTTTGTTCCACTTTGGCACAACACATTGCCAGTTTCCTATTCATTGTCAGTTTCATTTTCCTACCCCTGCAAATAAAACCTTCCTTCCATACACCATTGAGTCCATAGACATGAGTCTAAATATTTTTCTAAAAACACCTAGAAGCTTGCATGCCTTAAGGGCAAGCTATCATGCTGATAAACAAGGGAATACATCAATGTCCCTTGTTCATTGGATCTTCTGAGTATTCGACAATAACAAATTCTTTCATACTTAGAAAGATGTGTTCAGGGCATATTGACTCTCATCCACATCAAAGTTGGGAGCTCTCGTGATGACTAGTGGCATCCATCAATGGCCACTAAGTTAGCAATTTCTTGTTATGTTCAACACATAAACATTTATTCACATGACAAGGATTGTGCCAATGAGCGTTGAAGACATGAAGACCAATCATTTTGTAGCAGAGGAAGCAGAATTACTTTCATTACCTTTCAATTTTTGATGTAAATGACTTAAGCACAAGTCAATAAATAAGGCTAGGGGGAAATTGTAAATTCTAAATTTTATATACCTTCCAAGCCTTACACATTTTAAGGCACATTCATTAGCAGATTCCGAACATCAACAGAAGATCCAACAACATATTCAATAGCAGATGCAACAACAATAAAATATTCATTTTTTCGTCTTCATCCACCATTTTCACAACCAAGTAAAGAAGACTATGATTAGAATTTTGCAGCCACACTTGCACAACTCTCATCCAGTTTTGAAAGGGTAAGTTGAGGTATGATATTTTCTAAATTTTAACCATTTAATTCCTTGAAAGCTAGAATGATAATTTTTGGAAAAACTTCCTTTCCTCATTTCATAAAATTGCCAAAACCATCAGTTTGGGAGGGGGGGAATACATTTACATTCATATTTTTCCATATTCATATATCACATTCTAAAACCCACATACCTTCAAAATCTATTCACTATTACATGAGCATATAAATGGCTTTGTATAAAGTACTTAAAAGCTATTTGGATGCAACACAATCATGGTTGTTACACAAGAACCAACCATGATGCATTCCAACAAAAATACTTTGCAATGAAAATCACATTATCATTATGCAAAGATCATACATTGAATTTGAATGCAACCAACAAAATACGGTTGAAACACAAGAACCAACCAAGTTGAAATTAAACAAACACACTTTGCAAAAGTTAAGTAAATAATATCATGCAAAGTTTAAGCCAAAGCTCAAGTATCAAAAGTAATGTAATAAATTTCATGAGGACATGCAAAAACCTTCAGTTTGGGGGTATATTGGGCCTAAGAATTATCCTTAAAATACATCCATTTTCACTCCATTCAACATCCACTTTCTCTCCATTCACACATTTTCTCACCTCTATTCCACCACCATGTCATCATATTAGCTTCACTTTCATCATTATATGAGTTATCCTTGTGTTTTCCAAAACATTATTAATTCTTAGTATTTTTAAGTGAATTTATGGTTAAACTTTAGAAAATAATCTCCATATACTTATACGTAACAATTAGAATGAGTCTTTTGACATGTGTAGGTACAAAGGAAGCTTCCAAGGCATATTTATGTGGCACTCTATATTCAAATTCGAATTTGAGGAAATCATGGACCTCATGGAGGAGATCATGGAGGATAGGGTTATGTGTCACCATTGGTTGAGAGATATGTGGATTTGAAGAGGGAATATGGATCCACATTTATGAGTTTGTTATCATAACTTTTATATAAATAGGAGTGTTATCTCCTTCATTTGTAATTTGAATTTAGAATTTAGAATTGAGAAGTTAGAATTTAGTGCTTTAGGATCTTAAAAGTCTGTAATGAGAAGTTAGAATTTGGAATCATTGTAATGGAGATTTTAGAGCCTCTTGGGATGTAGAACTTGTAATTGCAATTTGCAATTGATGATAAATAAAATGGAGCTTCTTTGATATTCTACATTTGGCTTCTCTTTTGATGTGCTTGTGAATCCTTGGAAGGGCCCCCATTGTCTAGCAAGTACACTTTTGTTTTGGTAAGCTTTCATTTTATGTTTGTTTGTAAATTTCATTAGGTTCATATGTTTGAAATGTTAAAGAATGGCCTTTCGTAAGAAAGTATTAATGTTTCTTTCAATGAATCTGATATGTTATTTAATGTTTGATTTCATTAGTTTAAGTTTCTGATTTATATGCTTGAGATATAAATGAATAGTCTCTTGTAAGAGAGCTTTAATATTTCTTACACTTGTCACAATGTCTTTAGATTTCATTTTGTTAAATTACTAAATAGGTGTTGGAGATCCCAATGAAAGACCCCCTGTAAGGGAGCTTTGGCATTTCTTCACCTAGCTTAGTTTAGTTTGTCTCTAATTCCATATATATTGGATGATCCTCGAAGTTTACTTACCCAGATTGATAGTAAATGAAACTCTAATTTGCATTCGCATTTTAGACCAAACACACATCACATAAGGACATCGGATGTAAGGAGGAAACCACAAGGGTAAAAACCATCATCGATAAATAGTCTTCATCATTGTCTCTTATATTATCATAAAATTATTTTACAATTGACTGATTGTCCGCCACTATTGTGCAAGTCACAACTTTCCAATCATGCGAGACACTACTCGCTCCAGACAACAACCTGTATAAAATTTGTAGGCCATCACTTGTAGGAAGACACCACTCCCTTGACTTTGCAAGACACCACCTGCTGCAAGCCACCACTACCAATAAGTTTTGCCCAACCACCACTGGACTATCTAGCCACCACTCCCAAGTTCTCAGGCCACTACCTGAAGGATGCCACTACACCCTGCATATGTAAGCCACCACTCACCACACTAAAGGCCTCAGCCTTCAAGCACATCTCATGGACCTCATTTCATCTATTTTCAAACTATGACCCATACTCTGCACATAAAAAAACTTGTGAGCCTCGTTTCATTCAATTTTCACATTAGACTTACAACATGCAATAAACACATCAATTGAACATTGTCTCTCCAACACAATCTTTCTACAACAACCAATTTGATCACAAACAATCATCAACATACATAAAAATCCTACAACACCATAAAAAAATTTGATATACACATCAAATCTCTTGCATACACACTCTCAATACATCAATAAAATATCAACACACCACAATCAAACTCTCAACAATATTCTGCAGCAATCATACAAACAATGGCTCTCACACACACAACCATTAGCAAATCAAACCCTCATTGTAAAACACAAAAAATACATAATAAATAATATGATCATATAAGAATGTCTCGACCCCTGTAATCACAAATATATTAGTTACATAACAAGTAGCTACTATATGCTTTGTCTCCCTCAAGCATCACTATCTTATCAAAAGTTTTTTTTTCCATTAATTTACCTTTGCTACAACCTCTCCATGCTCTATCTCTGTCACCAGGATCAAACTATACCTCTACGATGTCAATCACTAATAATGAGATCTTCATTCACCTTACTGATCTTTACATTCTCTTTCCATTTATCTTTGTGTGTTCTCCAGTTGTAGGAGCTCAACCTCTGCCCTCCACAAAACTATGCTCTCCAATATGTGCACTTTGTAACCTCACATTGATTTATTTGATTATCTATTTAAACAATTTGATCCACTATCTCCACTACTTAATTGATTAATGCATTCACACTTTAATCACTCACAAGTAAATTAATCTAGCTGTAGATTAAGTCAAGTGAACCATATATGCAATACCACAAAAAATACCTTGGCTACAACCCCTGCAAATCACTGGAGTGCACAAAAAATCCTAAGAACTCCACTTACCAGTAATAATGTAGGTCTCCCTTTCAGGAAGTGAGTTCGTAACGCTGGTTATGTACAAAGAACCTGTGTTACCCTGTCTTATAATATAGGTTGTCTTTCTAGAACCTTCGTTACCTTGTATAAGGTTCTCTTGATGCTCAAAATTTGATTTGCAAGAATCTCCAAGGATTGTAACACCTCCTACAACATTTACAAACCCTATCAAATATCCTCCAACTCCTATGCATCATCAAGAACATCATCATAAGGAAACTAGAATTCCAAAACACATCTGTACCAAATTAGGATCATGAAGACCTAGTTGGTCAAACACCTCTGCATGGATCTACATCTTTGGATCAAGTCAACATCAAGTCAACACCTATGCATCATATCAATGATAACTCATCACTAGTTGTCCAAAAATCATGGGGAGCACCATCATCTATTTAATATCAATGATATGACAAACAATACTAAGTCCCTGTAGGGGGGAATCCATGCCAATAATACAATGTCAACATGCTCCCTCTTTGGTATTGATGTCAACCTTAACCTGATCTCCACAACTCTGAGGTTGAACACAAAAATCTCTCCATACTCCATTCTCTCTTCCATATTTCCATTATCTCTCCCCATTTGACATCAATGGCAAAGGAAAGTACCAACACTGAAGATCAATGTGAACACATACTACGTAAAATACTCACTTGAAATGCTCAAAACCATGCTGACTACAAGTCTAATACAAAGTGATCCCGAATAAGAAAAATAAACACGTTAAATAATAGAATCGATTGTCAAACATGTCTCTATGCATCCATGTATCCTCTCTTGTTGAACATGCTCTCCCTAAACATGTAATGGGGTTACAACCATCTTCTCCATATTTTTGTACATCAATGTCAATTGTTTCAAATGCCTCCTTGAAGCAATAAAGATGCCACCAACCATACCAAAACACCATACAACTCATGGGAAAATGATACATATTGAGAATACAGGGCTAATACATGATATATAAGGCTTAATCAATACATAATACATGGCTATACCAATGAATCCATAGACCCACTCATGGCTGAAGCAACTCAAGACTCTCCTCAAATCATGCATGACAGCAAGAACAGTTAACCAACTAAACCAAATGATGAATGCAACAATGTTATGTGGATGATCTTACTCACATGAGAGAATACATGGCTGATATAGATTGTATAATACAATGCATTCCAAATACCTTTCTCTCTCGTACTCAACCAACACAATGATTGCATACTAGGATGAATACATGGCTGAAATATAGATCCACTCCTATGAATGCCTATCATCACAACTACTCACAAAGACATGACCCAACAAATATAAAAAAATCCCATGCATGATGTTGCAACACAGTATAACTCTCACGCAAATGCATGACCAACTCTATGGAGACACAACCAATGAAAATGATGATCATGAACAATTAAATAAAAAGTTGATTCACAAATTCCAACTCATGATGACAAAAAGATAAATATGTTGTGAGATGCATGAGTGAAAGCATAGCTCCTGCTGAGCTCATTATACCTCCAATTAGCATGTTGATCCTATGGACCTGAATGTGCAAGTAGAATCATGATCAAACATGCTACTGCTAGTACAAATCATACACATATCCATGATACCATAGTGCTACTCGTCAACAAAAAATCATGATACCTCATGCTTCCATACTCTTCCATGCGATCCCCTGAAGCTATGAAGGAATCTCATATATTTTTGTAGTTTAAGATATCTGCCATGCAAGAATGGACTGCAATAGGGGTTGATCTCTCCTACTCAGAATCTGATGAGTAATATTTCTTCTTCAATCTCTTCTTTCTGCTCACTCTTCCCTTTAACACATACACATCATCCAATGTCTTGAATCCTTTGGCAATCACTCTTTTTATCCTTATTTCTGGATGAAACAACCTTTGGAGTTGAAGACCACTTCCTTGCCTCCATCAACCATCTAGCTTGTGCTCAAGATATTATGCTCCAGTCCTTCAATGAGCTACACATCATTTGCATTGGTCTTCTTTAAACCAAGTTTGGCCTTTCCTTTCCCTAATACTATTGCTCGTTCTTTACCTTCAAAAACAACATGGCCGCTCTCAGTTCTCTTCAAAAAATGAAATATGAACCTATCACCTGACATATGGTGGGAACATCCATTGTCAATGTACCACTTATCATCCTGATCACACGAGAAAAGAGCTATACCAAACTTCCCTAGTTGCTCCTCCTTTTTCTTCCACATGGTAATTGGTTGCTTTCTTGCTTGAGTAATCGCTTTTGTCTTTCTTTTAGTTATACTTTGATTTTTCTACTCCTTTTGACTAGATGGCCTAAATAATATGGAAAACTTACAATATTTGGCCATGTGCCTAAAATTGTGGCACACATAACACTCTACACGACCAAGATATGAGGTCAAGGGATTTGATCTTCTATTGCTTATGCTAGACCTCCATCTCATCGTTCTAGATCTACAATCAATGACCTTATGGCCAAATAGGTTACAAGCATAAAAATAACCATTAAATGAACTTGTATACCTAAAGGCAAGTCCTCCTCTTGGTTGATCAAACTTCTACATAGATGTGTACATTCTTCTCTTATAAGTAGCTGCCACATGTCCAAAATTGTGACAAATGAAGCACTTGACCTCGTCCATCAAGGGGGCAAAGGAGTTTTGATGACTCCTCTTAAATTTTCCATTATCAACTCTAGGAGTGAATGATATTCTAGATGTAAATTCTCTCCTGAGTTCTCTTCTTGGAGGTTGTTAGTGGATATGTTATTTATTTCCTTTCTTGTTGTCATTTTTGGTCCCATTCTCCACTACAAGATTCTTTGGTTCTTCATTGTTGTTTTCTCCTAGTTGTGATATACACTCTCCAAATCCAAGACAAAATCTATTCATAGGAGATCTTTGACTTTGAAGCATACTATCCAAGAGCTTGGTGCTCTTATCTTGCTTCAGCTAACCATTCTTCTTCTCTAACTATTTCCTCATGGATACCACTTCACTTTCTAAGCCTACAATTTTGCCTTCTTTCTCCTTTTGTTGATTGGTCAATGCATCCTCTATTATTTTGGCCTCTTGTAGTTGAATCTTTAAGCTAAGGATCTCCTCTCTAAGTGCATTCTCATTTTCATCAAATATCTGCAAAAGCTTCTCATGATCCCTACATGTATCTGTTAGTGTACTCACTTCATAAGATATTTTTTCAATCATTACCATTGCAGACTCCTATTTTACCTTAACGAGCATATAATCATTCTCAAATTCACTATGAAAATAATTAGATTTGTCAAAATCACAACCCAAAAGTAAAGCATCCATAGTTTACCTTCAGATTTGTTCTCTTGCAGCACAACTGGTTTGGCTATAGTTTCATCTTTTGATTTATCTTTAAGATTTGTTGCACCATTCACACTAGGGGAATTTGTTCCTTTAATCTGATTCTCCTCCTTCTTCAATCCCTTCTTCTTTCCCTTTTTTTGTTGGTATTTTCCAATTCACCATTGTTGCTACTTTTATCACCAACAAATCTATATTGTGAATATTTTCATAAATTATGCATCTTGATAAACATCTTGCTACAATACCTTTGTTGAGGCAGACTTCGCTACACATCCTTCACAAATAAGCTTCCAAATTTTAGATCCATGAGATAATAATAAATATTTCATATTTTCTTTCCATGCCTTGAAATTGGTCGTTGTGAGTATGAGACACTCTCGGAGAATTTATTCTAAAAAAAAAAAAAAAAAAAAAATATTTTTTTTCCAAACACTCCTCAGATCTACTCTTCATCAATCAAGCTACAATCAAGAGCCCTGTTATGATACCAATTGTTAGAAACCTTGAACATTACTGAGAGGGGGGAGGGGTGAATCAGTAGTGTGAATTATGACAAGATTATACCAACTTTCACTTTTCTTTTCACAATCACTAATTCATGCATAAATTAACCATCAACACATCACAACGTATTAGAAAAAAATAACATATATATAACCACAATAATATGAGAAACATTAATAATAAACATATAACTATGAGATCATCGATGCATAAACCATAAACCATCAAAACACATAATGAAAACACATCAATCTCCTGCATACACACTCTCAATACATTAGAAACATACCAACACACCATAATCCAACTCTCAACACTATTATGTGGTAATCATACAAGAAATGGCTCTCACTCACTCATAACCATGTTAGAAAATCAAATCCTCATTACAAAATACAAACACTACATAAAAAATAATACAAGCACATAAGAATGTATTTCCCCTTGCAATTAGAAATATATTAGTCACATAACAAGGATCTATTCTAAGTTCTATCTCCCTCAGTGATCAAATTATGATCCAAAGTTTTCTACCATTAATTGACCTCTGCTACAACCTCTCCATGCTCTGTCTCTCTCATCAAGATCGAACTTTGCCTCTAAAATACCAATCACTAATATTGAGCTCTTCATTCACCTTACTAATCTATGCATTCTCTCATCATTTACCTTTGTGTGTTCTCCAATTGTAGGATCTCAACCTCTTGATTCTACACAGGCCACTGCTCTCCAATATGTGCACTGTGTAACCTCACATTGATAAATTTTCTCATATTTAAAAAAAAAAAAAACTATCCACTATCTCCACTACTCAATTGATTATTGCATTCACACTTCAATCACTCACAAGTCAATTAATCTAGTTGTAGATTAAGTTAGTCGAACCATCTAAGCAATGCCATGAGTAAATTGTTGAAAATGGCAACAAGAATTGCTAAAAATAGAAATGCTATAAATAGCATCTTAGGTACCAGTGTTGGATATAACAACAAGGAATGGAAAAAATGGAAATGTTACAAATAGCATTGCTATAAATAGTATTTCGAGATACCTTCCTATTTTAGTTAGTCCCTAAACTAAAATTGAGAAGTAAAATTCGAATTTGTTCTTAGCAGCTATTTGATTAATAATTAATTAATTCATCTTGAGTTAATTAGTTGGAGAAAATCAAACATGAAGTCTATGTGAGGACATGGAACAGTTATCCCATTGATTGAGGAACTTATCCCTTAGTTAAAGAGATAAGGATGAGTTGTAATTAGTTAGCTCAGTTAATTGAGTTAAGTCCAGTTAGATTAGTTCAAATAGTTTGTTGAAATAATTGTGAGTTCAGTTAGATAATGCATGCATGCATGTAACTATTGCTCTTTATATAACTGAATATTCTCTCTTAAATAACTCATGCAAGTCAGTTCAGTGAGAGACCTAGTTGAGATTAGAGGAAGGGACAATGTACTATCAGTTGGAGGATTTTTCCTATATAGGAAACTCATCCATGCAGAAGGAATTATCTCCTTCAGGACCGTGCAGTTACTTTTGAGTTTAATGTGTTGTGGCAACATTGGACACCTGGAGAAACTACGCAAGGAAAAAGGAGGCTTGGAGGGCAGAGGAGAAGGTTTGTGAGAAGCCTTTGACTGTCTATGAGCAGCAGTTGGATTGTACTGAGAGCAGGATAGCTTGTAAGCTAATGCTTTGTGTAATCCAAACATATTTCCACTTGTATGATAATATAGAGAACGGGGTTTTTAGCTGAGGCTTTCCCCAAAGTATTCTTCTATGTTCATGTGTGATTGATTTCTCTTCATCTATTATATGTGTTCTATTTGATCTTGCTCAAAATTGATTAAGCTTCTGCAAAGTTTGTTGTAGAAGTAGATCTTGTATTTTGCTTTAGGATATTGCATAATCCATTGATCTACAGTGGGAATTTCTACATGGTATCGGAGCAAAGGTGATCAAAACGAAGAATAGTATACAAAGAAGGGAGAAGTTCGAAGTTTGAAGTTTTTGGTTATAGAAATTGAGTTCTTATCACATCTCAAATTTCACCAATGGCGTTCAACGGTTTAAGACTTGAGTACGCCCTTGATGGCAGCTCAAATTATATAGCCTGGAAGGATCACATTAGAGGACAATGATTAGAAGGACTTCATTTATCAAGAAGTCCCCAAGCCAGCAACAACTAATGCTACAAAGTTGGTGGAATGGAAGAAATGTGTGGCTAGAGCGAGGAGAATCCTCCAAGAGGGAGTTCGAGACCATATTGACTTGAGCCTCCATGGGAAGGAGACACCATTTTCAATGTGGAAAACATTGAAGGATCTATATCAAAACAACAGAGATCAAAGGAAGTTGGCACTGAAAGACAAGCTTCGGAAAATCAAATGTTAAAAGGGTGACACGATCTCTACATATCTGAACAAGCTTGCCACCTGCAGAGATGATCTTGGAAGTGTAGGGATCATGATAGCTGATGATGACATGGTGAGTCTTTCTCTCTTCAGTCTTCCTAAGATTTGGCATAGCTACCAAGACTCGGTAAACGGAAGAGAGAAACTACTAGATTGGGAACGACTTTGGTCAGATCTAATGCAGGAGGAGATAAGGAGAAGCACCAGAGATGGTTCTTCATCCAAGGAGGATGAAGAAAATTGTGCCTTAGCGAGTAAGGAAAAGAAAGGAAAGGAGAAGGATTCTAATCCCAAATCAAGCTCTTCCTATGGTGGGAAGAAGTTTGACAAATCGAAAGTGCGATGCTTTCATTGTCATGAGGTGGGCCATTTTGCTACAAATTGTCCACTAAATAAATCCAAGAAGTGATCCAAGGAAGGATCAAAAGGTGAGGCACTGGCCTCATAGTTCGAGTTGGATTTCACCCTCATCACATGAATGGCTTCATCCATGGTGGGATGTGGTTGGTTTCTTGACAGTGGAGCTTCATTCCACATGATCGACGATAAGAGTTTGCTTAGTACCTTGGAGGAGAGAGATCTCCAGATAGTCATAGAGATGGGTAATGATGAAAAGTATAGTGTCTCAGGAGTAGGCACAGTTGTTTTTCAGAGGGAGCATGTAGCTTGCATTACCTTGACAGATGTGAAGTATGTGCTAGGACTGAAGAAAAACTTGGTATCAATTGCAATGCTCGAAGACAAAGGCTATGATGTAGTTTTCAGTAAGGGAAAGGTTTTCCTTAGACACGTCACCACGAGACAGGTGAAGCAGATCGGTTCACGAGTTAAGAACCTGTATGCTCTTGAGGTTCAAGATGCATGCAAAACCTTGAGGAGCAAGGCAACTAATGGAGACTTGGTGGTTGAGAGGGAGAGTACATTACCTCTCAACATGCAGCGCCAAAAGAAGTCTTAGACAATTGTGGAGGAGCCACAATTGGTGAAGCAACTTCAGGAGGTTATGGAGTAGCCACAACTAGAGAAGCCAAGAGGATATTGACTAGAGCCATCCACTCATGCAGAGACCTCCAGTAGGGGGAAATTTCTATCCAAGTGGGCAGAGGGATCACATGCATCCATAAGTCCAGGTTGGAGGTGGGGCAATGTGGAGTGATAGTCCCAAGAAGGCTAGAATAGGGGCAAGATCATTGAGGTACTCAACCTCTTTGATTAGACCTTGCTACGAGAGCCTCGATGAGGAGTAGCAAGACTGGCTAAGAGGGTATAGGTAGATGTGGATGGAGCTGTAGAGAGAGCTACAGTGCAGGAATCCCAAGACAGTGCAGAGCTAGCAGGCTGCAATAATGCGAGAGGCACAGGAATGTTGCACCAGTGCAGGATCGCATAGAGAGGTGTGCAACGGTGCGAGATGCATGGAGTGTTGCAACAGCTCAGAGCTCACAGAGGGAGCACTTGTCAGCGGCAGAGGGAGCTTCAGCATCAGAGGGTGTTTCTAGCCCAACAGGAAGGTTAATTGGGAGATTTTTTTGTTTCTAGAGTTGTTGGAGCAACAACACTTGGGAGAAGTGTTGCATGCAGAACATTCCAAAGGTTCAGGATTGGGTTCGGGTTGAAAATGGCAACAAGAAATGATAAAAATAGAAATGCTATAAATAGCATCTCAGGTACCAATGTTGGATATAGCAACAAGGAATGGAAAAAATGGAAATGCTAAAAATAGAATTGCTATAAATAGTATTTCGAGATACCTTCCTATTTTAGTTAGTCCCTGAACTAAAATTGAGAAGTAAAATTCGAATTTGTTCTTAGCAGCTGTTTGATTAATAATTAATTAATTCATTTGAGTTAATTAGTTGGAGAAAATCAAACATGAAGTCTATGTGAGGACATGCAACAATTATCCCATTGATTGAGGAATTTATCCCTTAGTTAAAGAGATAAGGGTGAGTTGTAATTAGTTAGCTCAGTTAACTGAGTTAAGTCCAGTTAGATTAGTTCAAATAGTTTGTTGAACTAATTGTGAGTTCAATTAATTAATGCACACATGCATGTAATTGTTGCTCTTCACATAACTAAATATTCTCTGATAAATAACTCATGCATGTCAGTTCAGTCAGAGACCCAGTTGAGATCAGACGAAGGGACAATGTACTATCAGTTGGGGGATTTTTCCTATATAGGAAACTTATCCATGCAGAAGGAATTATCTCCTTCAGGACTGCACACTTACTTTTGAGTTTAATGTGTTGTGTGAGAGGTAAATTCACACAGGTGGCAGCATTGGACCCCATGAGAAATTGCGCAAGGAAATAGGAGGTTTGGAGGGCAGAGGAGAAGGTTTGTGAGAAGCCTTTGACTGTCTATGAGCAACAAATGAATTGTACTAAGAGCAAGATAGCTTGTGAGCTAATGCTTTGTGTAATCGAGACATATTTCCACTTGTATGATAATACAAAGATCGGGGTTTTTAGCTAAGGCTTTCCCCAGAGTATTCTTCTGTGTTCATGTGTGATTGATTTCTCTTCATCTGTTATATGTGTTATATTTGATCTTGCTCAAAATCGATTAAGCTTCCGCAAAGTTCGTTGTAGAAGTAGATCTTGTATTTTTCTTTAGTATATTGCATAATTTGTTGATCTACGGTGGGAATTTCTAGATAAATACCTTGGTTACAACCCCTAGAAATCACTGGAGTGCACACAAAATTCAAAAAATCCCACTTAGAGGAAGTGACATAGGTCTCCCTTTAGGGAAGTGAGTTAGTAATGCCAATTATGCATAGAGAATGTGTGTTACCTTGTCTTATAATGAAAGTTGTATTTCTAGAACCTGCGTTACCCTGTATAAGGCTCCCTTCATGCTCAAAACTTTATTTACAAGAGTCTCCAAGGGTTGTAGTACCTCCTACAACATCACCAGACCCTGCCAAATCTCCTTCAACTCCTCTACATCATAAAGAACATCATTATAGGGGAACTAGCATGCCAAAACACATCTGCACCAAATCAGGATC
The DNA here is from genome assembly GCA_000404065.3 of Pinus taeda. NCBI lineage: Eukaryota > Viridiplantae > Streptophyta > Pinopsida > Pinales > Pinaceae > Pinus > Pinus taeda. The sequence goes on along the minus strand of APFE031263361.1, from coordinate 4,357 downwards.
ATGAAGACCTATTTGGTCAAACAACTCTACATGAATCAACATCTATGCATCAATTCAACATCAAGTCAACACCTTTATATTTGATCATTGATAGCTCATCACCAGTTGTCCACAAATCATGAGGGAAACCATCATCAGTTTAACATCAAATATTGGACAAACAATACTAGGTCCCGGTTGACATTAATGTGAACAGTACAATGCCAACAAAGAGGAGAGTCAGGACATGCCATGTGGGCACCATATGGGGACCACGTGGATGCCACATGGCATGAGCAGAGAAGTGGCTTATTAATTTAATAAAACTTAAAAATGGTATAATTTGAAATCTTGTAGTCCAAACTAGGTAAAATTTTATATCATCAAAAACATCTCACTAAGACAAGTGTGATGATGAAATCTGATTTGAGTTTTGAAAAACTGAAAGAGAAGTCATTTTTTTTACCACTCCATTTCTCTAACTGCACATGGGAAGTTGGGTTAGTAAGTGAACACTTCACCGAAGTTAATGTGGGGGTGTTTATAGAAAAGGGAATTTTAAGCCCTATATAAACTCTGTTTTAACCCTAAAACTACTTATTAAGCCTAAGATATTGAGGGATTACATTTATATTGTTATATATGCTAGAACCTTTCATGGTCCCATTTTATTATAAATTTACCCTTTATTACATACACGCACACACACATCAGACCTAGTCTTACCAGCATAAAATTTTGTTTGGTACATTGTATTCATTGTAAAAGGAGGTTCCCCCATTAAAGTGTGTTACACTGAAATTTGTCACCATGGTTATTTGCAGTTAAATAGCCATGTTGTCCTCCTTGTCAAGCCTCAAACCTTTTCTCTTCATGTCAAACTTCAAAAAGAGAGAAATTCACTTTAAAAACATGTTTATCTCTGGGTACGCAGGTTCTCTCTACCTTGCTTGCGTGTACACACTCAAAACACACTGTACCTGCGTACTTGTACACTCTGTAAGCTAAAGATTGGGTGCGTACCCCTGTAAAGGTCAAAAGGCGCGAGTTTCATCTCTAAAAAGTTACTTGTGGTGACTTCTAGAGCCTTCTAGAAGAGTGTTTGACATGTATTGAGCGCCTCCAGATGGTTCATGCACCCCTATGATGGAGGAACTTATCCCATCAAGAGAGGAGCTACCCCATCCAAAAGAGGGAGTATCCCATTGATGTTGGAACTGAATAACTTCCTCTAGAATACTATAAATACAGGCATTGGGCTAGAGGAGGAAAGGTTGAAAGATGAACATTCCAAAGGGTAAACGCTGCTGGAATTAGGACTTCCATTGTTGACTTGAGGAGAGATTACCATCCTTTCTTGTTTCATTGGGAAGTGGGTGAGCTTGTCAAAGTAGAGGAAAACTCTTGCTGGACCCTGGGAGGAACTTGCACAACACCAAGGCTCAGGTTGTAATGGTTTCTTTTTTGTTTCCCTAATACAAATAAGTCCATTCTTCTCAATGATTTGTTGTTAATGAATTGTTTCATATACTCCTTGGTCTATATGTTGAATATGCTTTGTTTTATGGAATATTCAGGTGTTATGTAATCGTTTG
>APFE031263355.1:336830-389580 GCA_000404065.3 Pinus taeda | reverse complement strand
ATATTTTTAATGGAGTCCCTAAGTCTAAACTTAGGGAAAATAAAATATTAATGTGTATTAATATGAATCTGTGCTAGAGTGGTCCAAAAGACATGGATCAAGTCAGACCTAATCTTAGCCATTGATTAGGGACTTAATCTCGGCCGTTGATATGTCAACAGGAAAAGTATAAGAGGAGGCTTGAGGGTCACTTGGAGAACACACCAGAGTGATCAGTCATTCTATTCTCTAGAGCGGGGTTTTAAGAGAGATAGAATTAGTGATCAGGAGAGCAACTGAGGGGCATTGAGTATAGAGAAACAGAGAAGGCAGAGATTGTGTTGAGAGAGCAACGCGGCAGCCAAGGAGGGTGACGCAGAGCCAGCAAGGGCTCACATAGAGGCAACCAAATGTTGCGCAAAGCACCAGAGGGGCTAGCGCAGTTGACGTAGAGGCTCCCAGAGCTAATGTTGGGCCTCCTGGGGCTGACACAGGGCCAGGAGAGGCTAACGCAGAGCCAGCATTAGGCCAGGTGAGGCTGACGCAGTCCAGATTGGGCAGACACTAGGGTTGCAGAGCAGTTTTGTGCTGAGGCACTGCCGGAAGGATTTTCCGAGGTTTCAACCAGGAGATTTCTCTCAACTGTGAGGTATAGCTGCTAAGGAAATTCTATGTTGGGTAGGCCAGTTTCGACACCCAGATTGTACTCGGATATTGCTTGATAAGAAAAGCCTCAGATAGTTGCACAGGTTTTCCCGCATTGAGTTTTTCCGAGGACATTGGTCCAAAAATAATGGTGTCATGTGGTGTGTTTGTTCTTGCTTTTTTTAGTTTCTGATCTATAATATTTTGAGCATGCATTGGTGTTTATTTTCAGTATTTACTTTGTAAATAACTTGTTAAAGAAAAATAACAAGTAGGTAGGAATAAATCAAAAAAAGTGCATGAAGGGTTTCTAAGCTAAGTAAACTTAGAAACTTCAACATTACAGTGGTATCAAAGCCCAAATCTTGGCTCAACCGTGGGGGATTTTCCTATGACTGAGGAAGACCGACAGAATATTTACTTACAGGAGGCAAAGGTACCGGAGCAGAGAGAGGGAACTGGAGATCACTCCAGACACAAAAGATTGTGGGAAGGCAGTCGTAATAGAAAACATGGGGGAGCCCAAGAGCAGAGAGGAGATTGCCTTTGACAGTCTCTTGAAGGCTCTAGGCGATTTGGCAAAGGGGCAGGAGATGTTAGATGAGATCAAAATGCAGAACCGGGAGCGAAGCAGTCATCGAGAGTTTCTATTTGGAGAGACTTTGGGGGCCTCACAACAGTTCAATCATATTCACCCACTGCACAGCCTCCATCCTCTAGTGGACCAACTCGAGCCACACTACCTTCTTTATTACCTTTGGCGCAAGGTGAACCGGGAGGAGTTGAGGAACAATCATCTATGGGAGAGCATTTCAAGGAGCGACAATCCATGGTAGCAGATTTCAGAGAGGCACTATCTTTCAAAGACTTTTGCCAGCTCAAGCAGAATGAGAACGACAAAAATTATGGAGGTCAAGGCATGCAAAACTATGAGTTGTTGTGTACTATTGGGAGGACCCCTACATATGATGGCACTACCAAGTGCGCAGCGCGGGCCTGGGTGGAGAAGTTGAACACTTATTTCCATCTCAACAGGATGACGAAGGTGGAAGCCATTAAAATGGCTACACTACACTTGGAGGGGGAGGCACATGATTGGTGGTTTCATGGCTTGTCTACTCTGGGGCATGCCAACTGACTTGCTATGAAGATTTCACTAGGAGAGTGGTGGAACATTTTGATCAGAGGGATCTGGAGGCTCACTTCAGGGAGCTGACCAAACTCAGACAAACGAGTCATCCAGAGCAATACATATCAGAGTTTCTGAGAGTCTCAGTCATGGTGTTGGATTTATCAGATGCTAGGAGTGTGTACACATTTATAAACAGGTTGCTCGAGCCACTGCATGGGCTGGAGAAGTCACGCAAACCCTCTACATTACAAGAGGTCATGACAAGTGCTAGAGACCTGCAGGGGGCCATTCCCAAGACCCGAGCACCTATTCATACACGCATTCCCTACCATCCAAAGGGAAGTGATACTAGACAACCACCACAAAGAGCATCCCAAGGATGTGGGCAGCTAGATGAGGAGACTAGGAGGGACCTCGAGAGGAGGAAATTGTGCTTTACTTGTCGAGCGCTCTGGGCACCAAGCCATTGATGCACAGCTAGAAAAGCCCATTATAATGAGGTCTTTTCGGATAATGATCAGGAGGACGATGTGGAGCTAGAGTATTATGGGGGAGAAATTGAAAGTTCGACAGAGAGGGGACCACCAGCACTACCTCCACATGGGGGAGTATCTTTTGCACCATCAGGGGGAGTCCTTGCTTCTTTATGCGGGGTCCCCAAATTTCTAACCATGAGGATCAGAGGCACAGTGCAAGGGCAGCATGTCTCAGTCCTAGTAGACAATGGGGCTACCCACAACTTCATTGATACTCAGATGGTTTAGAGGACGCACATCACCATGACAGAGTTTGAGGGTTTTTCAGTTCTGGTACTAGGGGACTGGATAATGTAGTGCACACGGTGTGTTCCCACCTTAACAGTGACCATGGGGAACTACTCGGTGACACACCATGCCTTCGCGGTGGACGTACCAGACACCAATGTAGTGATGGGTGTCGAGTGGTTATACTCCCTTGGCCGAGTCACCACCGACTGGAGGAAGCTAGAGATGGAGTTCACCGGGCCGGATGGCAAGCTGATGGAACATAGAGGCATGCATGCATTCGTACCCTCCGCAAATAGTTTCGACACATCAAATGGAGGCAGATTTGAGGCATGGAGACATAGCGTGGGTAGTAGAGCTAAGGATTTCAGAGGCTAGGGGATAGGCCCAATCACCACACCTGGACATCCAGGCACTATTAGATAGATACTCAATGGTATTTGGGGATATTCCACCAAGGCAGACACTTGACAAGGGATTTGAGCACACCATTAAGTTGGAGTCGGGTGTGAAAGCAGTGATTACCCCCCCTTATAGGCACCTCAAGGCCTATAAGGATGAGACTGAGCGAGCCATCAAGAAGTTGTTAGCGCTAGGCCCCAGGCCAAGTTGGAGTCCCTTTGTTTCTTCAGTGGTGTTGGTGAAGAAGGATGGAACCTTGCCCATGCGCATCGATTACAGAGCGCTCAACAAGAAGATGTTGAAGAACCGATACCCCATACCATGCATCAATGAGTTGATGGATGAGCTTAGAGGAGCCAAGTACTTCTCTAAGATAGATCTACGCTCGAGGTAACATCAGATCAGGGTGAGGGATCAAAACATCCCTAAGACGACCTTCAGATGTCATTATGGGCATTTCAAGTTTTTGGTCATGCCCTTTGGGTTAACCAACACACCTGCCACCTTCCATTCATGTATGAACCATGTGTTCTAGGGGCAGTTGAGAAGATTCATCTAGGTGTTTTTTTATGACATTTTGATCTATAACAAGACTTGCGAGGAGCACCTACAACACCTAGAGGTGGTGTTGTGTATTTTGGAGAAATAATAGTTTTATGCCAAACTGTCCAAATGTGAGTTTGGCCTTACTAAGATGCTCTACTTGGGGCACATCATTAGCATAGATGGGGTGAAGGTGCATGAGGAGAAGATACGAGTTATTCAATATTGGACGGTGCCTAGAGATGTGACAACGTTGAGGGGGTTCTTGGGCATCTGCACCTATTACCAGAAGTTTGTCAAGGGATTTCACAGTTGGCAGCACCCCTCACGAGCTTGACCAAGAAGGGGGCCTTTGCATGGACGAATGGAGCCCAGTCAACTTTGGATCGCCTCAAGGAGGTCATGACTAGTTGTCCAATGTTGGCACTCACGAATTTTACTTAGCCATTCACCGTGGAGTGTGATGCATCACGAGAGGGGATTGGGGCAGTGTTATCCCAGGATGGACATCCCATTGCTTTTGAGAGTCGGAAGCTCCTACTCCATGAGAAGTCATATTCTATATACGACAAAGAGATGTTGGCCATCATGCAAGCATTGGCCAAATTCCGACAGTACTTCGTGAGTAACCGATTCCGGGTGAAGACAGATCACAATAGTCTTCGCCACTTCATGGGGAAGCAAGGCCTCAATAATAGACAGAAGAGATGGGTCAGCAAGGTGCAAGCCTATGATTTTGATATCGAGTATATGCGGGGGAAGCACAATATAGTGGTCAATGCATTATCCAGGGGACCTGCAGGCCTCTCACTCATGAGCATTTTCCATGATTGGAAGGCCCAGCTGTTGGTAGAATATTCTAAAGATCAACAGGCATGAGAGATCTTGGAGGGGACACACGTAGATGAGCGTTGTTGGGTGATGGTCGAGGTCATATACTACAAGGGGCGCATATTTTTGGTATCGGGCTCACAGTTGAGGGACAGAGTACTCCATGCAGCACACGACTCGCCATTATCAGGCCATCAAGGGTTCAGGAAGACGTACATGGTAGTCAAAGAGCGTTTCACCTGGAAGGGCCTCAAGGGGGACGTTTTGAGGTATGTACAGGAGTGTGAGGCATGCCAAAGGAATAAAGGGGAGTTGACCCATCCAATAGGATTGTCACAGCTACGAGTATCTCCATGGATTTCATCACAGGGCTTCCCACAGTATAAGGCAAGGATCGTATCTATGTGGTGGTTGATCGGCTGACCAAATATGCCCATTTCTTCGCCATTCTGACCCAATACTCAGCCTTACAGGTTGCAGAGTTGTTCTTCAGAGAGGTTTTCCGTTTGCATGGACTCCCTAAGAACATAGTGAGCGACAGAGATAGCAGGTTTATGGGAGGATTCTGGAAGGAGCTCTTCATATTAGTGGGTACTGAACTCACCCCATATTAGTGGGTACTGAACTCACCCCGAGCACAAGCTACCACCCTCAGATAGATTGCCAGACCGAGCGGGTTAACCAATGGTTGGAGGGGTATCTCAGGAACTATGTGACTGGGAAGCAGAGGGCATGGATTTGATGGCTGCACTTGGGCAAATATTACCACAACACCACCCATCACATGTCCATTGGTATGTCATCTTTCCGTGCTTTGTATGTTTATGATGCATTATCTTTCACTGAAATTGTTTTTGGAGACAGTCGGGCCCCAAAAGCCAAAGATTGGATCCTGGAGAGCCATGACGTTCTCAAGGCTCTCAAGGACAACTTAGTGAAAACACAGAATCAATAAAAGATGTATGTTGATTGGCATCGAACTGCGAGGCACTTTGAGGAGGGGGTCTTGGTATATCTACGGTTATAGCCATATAAACAGTCTACCTTGAAGCAGAAAGCTGTCAAGAAGCTACAACCGCGTTTCTATGGGCCATATAGGGTGGTTAGGAGATTTGGAGAGGTGTCTTACGAGCTAGAGTTTCCCCATGGGAGAAAGATTCACAACATTTTCCATGTTTCACGACTCAAGAAGGTGTTGGGACAACAAGTGACAACATTGGTAGAGTTACCCCCGCTAGATGATGAGGGGAATCTGGTTTTGGAGAGGAAGCTAAGGAGCAAGACTATTAGGGAGTTTTTGGTGCGTTGGAAGAACTTTCTAGGTGACGATGCCACCTGGAAAGGTAAGCACATTTTGGATCATCCAGCGTTGAAGTTGCTTAAGGGAAAGCAACATTTGGGAGGGGAGGACTGTAATGTCCCTTCCTAAATTATTTTGTCACAAGTTTAAACTCCCACAATTTTGGATAATTTTTGGTGACTTTGGAACCCATCCAAAGATGACTTAAGGACTTACGAGAGGCCGAATTATTTTGTTAGTGGAATGTGGGGGCCACCCACATGGGAAAAACGCACTTGGCCAAGTGTGGAATTCGAATGGCCTTAGATGGGAAATTGAAAGGCAAGGAAGTGGGGCCCACATGGGGAGGAAGGCCCACGAAATTATAAATAGGAGGAGCTCATCTACTCAAGGGGTTTTTTGTCTATCAAACTCATTTTGTTGCTCGAGTTGCTTAGCCGGGTTACTAGCTGTTTAGCACCAAGTTTTCCAAGTGGAAAACTTAACCTTTCTTCGGGGGTCTTCGACTGCCACCCTAGGAAGGCAAATCTTACCACCTTGGAGGAGAGCTGGAGGAATTTTAGAGTACATCTTTCAGCCCTTGGCTAAACTAGTGTGTGTTTCTAGAGGATGCAGGAAGGGAGCACGCAAGGGATTGTTTCAGGGATCTTCAAGGCAAAATTTGCGGAGAGACTTTTGGTACTATAACTTCAATGGGGGATCATCATTTTGGGGGAGTTTCACAGCAGGAAATTGCTGCTAGTGGGCAGTTCGATTTGCAACCTCGTGGGCCTGCGCATAGAGCTTTCACTGGGCACATGTGGGAGCTTGAGGGATGAGTTAGAGAGTTGGAGATTGCCGGGAGAAATAAGGGAAACCTTGGATGGGAGCATCTCAACCTTTTGGAGAGATTTGGAGGGCTTTTCCAGCGAACTACAAGGAGGACGTATTTCCCAACACTTGGAGGAGGATGTGGTATTTGGAGGCCGAATTTCGGGGGTCAAATCTAGGCCAAACCCTTTGTGGGTTTTGATTGAGGAGCTTGAGGCTAATTATGCAAAATTTTCTGAGCACCGAAGGTGGGGTTTCCAGCAATTCCTTTCCAGCAAACATGCAGATTTCTAGGCAACATACAGCATCTTTGGAGCAGCAGTTATGTAGCATTTGGGCTATTGTTTGATCACTTGGGTTTTGTCATGCTTGACATTTATGCAAGCCCAAGTGCACTTCTTATACACTATTGTACTTGCTCCAAGTGAATTAAAAAAATGGCTCAGTTGGTTCCTACTTATGGAGTTTACATGGGTGTTTGTTGATTGTTTCAATTTCTGGTTTTGAATTTGTTTTTGCTTTGCATCTCACTGTTTTTCCTAGTTAGGAACATTACATCTTTCCTTCATCAGTGTTTCACTTTCTTCAACCTCTAGCTAAGCAACCCCAATCAATGATGTAATGCTCCTTTCACCATACCAAGACATCACCAAGCTAGCACCATCTCCGGTACATCAATAGGAAAAGTGATGTCCCTTTAGACGCTTCATCTCAACAATAATAGTTAGAGCAATTAGCTCCCACAACAACAGTTGCAACTAAGACCCACATGTTCCACCCCGAACTACAAATAGTCACAATAGTGTGATCCCCAAACTATATCAGTAGATAATTTGGGGACAAAAGATTGGAAACTCAATCATATCCAGTTTTGGGCATAGATCCATCATCAAATTTACAATATATACTACAACACGTGGGTCTCCTAATTCTTTGAAGTTTGATCGTGGCTCCTGATGTCGTTTCCATCAACAGTAGCCCTTACCATTCATGTTAAACTTCTAATTCTAGATCTGATTTAATATTCTTAGTGAATTATTAACCCAGTAAATTTCAAATCTGAATCTATTGAGTATGAAACACTGGAATTTTAACTCCGAAATTTTCAGCAGAAGCAAACACAAGAAATGATTCTCACACACAGTAAAATTTACCCTTCAACTGAACTTCACTTTATTTATCAGAATAGTGAGGGCTACCTAACTGGGAAAATGGCCCAGAGAGAAAATATGGAACTCAGCCCAGAAAAAACCCCAAACTATAGAAAATCACACTTGCACACCATTGTTCAAATTCTGGGCAAAAGATTGCACTCAGCTGTACGGCATGTAAAACCCTCAATTCACAGTAGCATGTACAGTCCTCAGACAAGCCCTAGTTGTAGTTCTTGATCTCCAAAACTCGCCCTGGGTTATCCTCAAGTTGTTCCCTGACCACTTCCTCTACCTTTGCAATTTTTCTACCTTAAAACTCACTCGGTTTCTACTAAAAAATACAGCCAGATTTGTCCTCAATTGTTGGCCTCTTCTTTTCCTTTACTGCTGCAACTTTTCCACTTCTCCTCAACCTCTATTTTCAGAATCACTATGTCTCACACTCACTGAGAATTGTTTTTCACAAAACTGTGCCTTCTCTCCTCAAGCTGCCTCTTATAATTCTATGGTGAATTAAACCCCTAACCCTAATCTCCAAAGTGATTGACAATTGAGATAGATCACACCTCACTTGAGTGAGATCAACAGTTGAGATTAAATCTAAGTCACTAATGTAATTAACTTACATTTCCTTAGACTTTCCTAGCTCAATAGCCAATATTAATTAATTGACTTTAATTAACACATTTTCCCTCTGTTAGACTTTGGAAAATTATAAAAAAAAGGTTAATTAATTGAAGTTAATTAAGCAAGCTTCCAAAGTGAGACTTGGGACGATTCCCACATGCTTGGAACCCATCCTATGTAGAAGCACTTATCTACTGCTAACCTTTAACGCTCCCTCTTAGCAAGGAAGGTATTATGCACCATTCCTAGCATATCTCTATTGAAGACAAACATCCCTTTTATCAAGGGCTTGGTCAGAATATCTACAACCCACTCAACTATAGGGATATATTGAAGCTTCACTACTCTATAGATCTTGTCTCTGATGAAATGATACGTAATATCAATATGCTTAGACCTACAATGAAATATGGGATTCTTAGAAAGTTTGATACAACTCTAATTATCACAATAAATCAATGTAAGCTCCAACTCTTGACCAAATAGCCCAACAAATAACTTGTGAAGCCAAATAGCCTCACAACTGACCAAACTTGCTGCCATATACTCTAACTACCTCTATTGATCAAAGTGCCATGGAATCTTGCTTCCTACCAAACGATGAAATTATTGTCGATCCCAAGTTGAAGCACAACCATGAGGTGCTTTTCTAATTCATTGCATTTCCAACCCAATCTTGAGTTCGTATACCACTATAGCTTCACTCCATCATTCCCGACATATCTCAGCCTAGTGTCACAAAATCTAGCAAGCCTTGGAGAGGGAAACCCTACAAGGCATAAACTAGACCAAGAAGCAACAATGGGGTAGTGGCCCACCGTCACCAAAGCCAAAACCCCCTGTTCTTTACAGATTTTCACTAATGGGAGGAGTCCTAGTAGGAGCGAGATCACTTATAATAGGTATTGTAGGGTTCATGTGTAAAATGATTTCACCAAGAACTCTTCAAGAAAGACACAATTTAAATTCAAGGCTTCACAAGGAAGCAATTCACTTTCTATAAAGAGGCCTAGAAATAAAGGTACAAGACCCAATGTTTGATAAATTAGACAAGTGTTGGAGCAACCCAAGATCAAGTCTAGAAGAAAATGTTGCTTACAATGTATGTCAGCTATTCCAAGGCTCACAAAACCTTCAAGGAAGCCCTTAAGTTGAAGAAATGAGAACTAGGGTTTCCCCCTTAGGCAAACAACTAGGGCAAGAAAATTTATGGATGAAATTGAAGTGGATGCCCACCAAAAGGATCAATTTTGTGGCAAATACTACCCTCTTGATGTTTAGGCTCTCCAACCACCAAAATTCCTCTTGCCTAAGGATTTGCACCAAGCCTTAGTTTCCTAACTTAGCCTTGAAAAAGTCAAATTGAGAGAGAGAAAATATGGATAAAATTTGAGAATGATCACCAATTGATTGGACTAGTGCCTTGTCCCTTAGAATATTGAGTCAAGGACGTTAAATATTAGCCAAAATTGTTCCTAAGGAAGCTAAAATTTGATGCCCTAGCAATCAAATTTCAAGCATTTACCCGCTGGATGGAAAAATGGAATTTTATGGGAGAGCTACTAGGAGTTCACCACTAGGGAAATTCATCACATGATATGTATGAGTAATGCATGCAACATTCATCTAGATAGCGTTCACAATTGAACTTCAACAAATTAAGGCACAATTTAGCATAACCTAGAATCAATAATTCCATACATCAATCATTCAAGAAGTAGATATTCAACAATAAATTTCATTTACAAGATAACGTGCAAGATTTCCATCTATTTGACCAAAGAATATCCAATATCAGCTCCAAACATCAAAATGAATCCAAATATCTCCAAAAATCCACAAGAAAGCCAGTGTGACTTCCTCTGAAGAGGTCGAAATTCCAATGTGTGATAATAAGAGATCACAATGAAGTGATCTCTAATTTATATGTGACTAAGTCATGTCTAATTAAGCCTACAAGCCCCTTGAACAATAAAATAATAGGAAAACTACAAGAAAGGTCACAAACCGACCTTGTAGCTTTCATTAAGACACAAAAATTTCCACACATGTAAGCCGAAGTGACCAAAATGATGACATCATGCTAGCAAATTCCCCTTCTAGGGCCCGCGTTAAGCTCCTCAGGCGCCATGACAAGTGTAGAGGGCCTCTAAAATCGTAATCTAGGGATTGGCCACTAGATCTTTGTGAAAATCAACCTGTAGACCCCAAATGTGGGTTTGGGGCACAAAACTGTCTCATGGGTCTCCAGGTGTTGTTAATGCCTATTTTTGCTCCAACGTTGAGCGCTCTGAGGATGGTGCTACCCCTCCCATATCTCAAGGTGAGAAACAAACCTCATCTAGGCCCTGGATCAACTACCAAACCATGTGATCACTGCTAAGTTGGTTGGGGCATGTTGGTCTAGGTGCATCGTCTCATGAATAATAAAGAAAAATGCAAAAATGTTGTGGGTGTTGAACGTGCCCATGGATACAAATGATGCTCTACAACTGTCCGGAGTCCCATGGCTCTCAACACATCACCTGTGGGTGTCAATATGTCCCTCTAGGGGACCTAGACCCTAGTATAGTTGCCCAGACGTATAGATGTAACCACCTGCCAATTACACACAATATCTAGTGCTGCAACTTTCACCATTAGGTACATTTATCATTGTTGCATCTAAGTGAACCAAGCTTGAAAGAAATGGGAAAATTAACACTTCATATAAGGCTTCTTTTCCAAAATTAGAGCCTTAGTCACGTAATGGTGTTACCCACCTAGGTAGGAGGGGTTAATAGACGATCGTATTAGGTGTTCTCAACCCCCAAGGCGAAGTGACATGTCCTTGGTCCACCCTTTAATCAATATCTGCCATGTGAATAATGATGGAATGGAGGGGAAAAGACTTCATGGCCAAGTGCCATGGTCAAAGGGATTGGCTATGATAGAGTACCTCATCATGGGTGTATAGCGTGAGGAGGGAGCAATCGTGGATGCATGAGTTACCTCAACCTTTGTTTTTCCACCCCTCTAAATGTCTTTTACATTTTCTTGATTCTTTTTTGCATTACTACTCGTAGCTCAAGGAATGAAAGCTTGTCTAGTATGGTATAAAAATTATTACTCCTTTTAGGATGGGGCAATTCATCACCCATTAGGAGTTGGGACATGCAAGGGTTCCTTGTCTTCTATGACATACGACAACATTGGTGCAAGAACCGAGTGATGGCCATATGATTGAGGTCAAGCTCATGCTTTTCTTTTTCCCACGTGCTAATTTGAAGTCACAACCATCTTTTGCATTTTGATTTTTCTTTTGTTTTTCTTGTGGCCATCATATGCTCTTCCCATGTCTTTTAATTGCATCAACTCCCAGGGAACATTTCCAAGCCCTACCCAAGTATGAGGATGTGCGGGTGCCATATCCCAAAGAATCAATGGTTAGTTGAAACCGAAGAAAGGAGGTGCACTAGGGGCTCATAATGTAAGATGGGAAGTGGTGAGTATAAAATAGGGAGAGATGGGGCTAGGCTATCTCAATCATGATTTCCTGAGTAGTGTCGCTTCCTAAAGCCATGGGCCACTAAGGGAGGTCCCACTAGACTAGGATTGAAAATTAACCCTCCATTTAAGGTGAGGGAACAAGATCACAACCAAGACCCTTCTTTCTTCCAAGTTACCCCATAATCCATGCCAAAATGCCCAAATACAAACAACCATAAGCACCCAAATGAAAATGACTAAAGTACCTTTTGATCATAATCCCACCTTCCAACATGTGCTCTTGACAAATGAGCGAGGAGACATATGACTGATGCAAGTGGCAAAGATATGAATGGCATGTCATATCATCTAAAAGTGACTCTCATGGGTTGCTAGTTGTTGGCTAGAAGAGATGATCCAGGTGGATATTGGTGGCCACCTACCTATTCCACTTAGACCCCCACCATTGTACCATTATTTTCTTTCAGTTTCTATAATTGTAGAACAATTTACTATTTTTGGTTGTTTTTCGGGTCCTAAACTTATATAGCCGTTTTGAGGCCTAAACGATGTTTTTTGGAAAACGGGCAAACATGAGGTTGACTCACATTTGCAGTTGAAAGTTATAGTCCTCGAATAGATCTTTCGAATGAAGTATCGTGTGCAACAAACAGAGATCGTATGCCAAACGTACGACCCCGACAAGTTGATGTACCAATTTACCCTAACGGGGCCCATAGTTTTAGCACTTCATCTCCTAGGGTTAGGTTTTTGGATGTTTAGGGTTTTTCATTGTTTCTCAATAATATATAGGCCTTAGAACCTCATTGTAACACAGTTCAGAGGCATGTAGCTGCCACATCTCTTCTCAAAGATAAGCTACCATTGCCCGAGCTAGTTTATTTCCATTATGTAAGTAAACAGATTTCAATTCTTTGGTATCAATGAAATGAAGTTTTCTTTCTGCTGCACCTCTATGTTTATGTTTATATTTCTATTCTCTTGCGTTCCTACATAAGTCTGAATCAGTGGTATCAGAGCAGTTTGCTCTTTCTCTGTTTTTCTTTGCATGTCCCCAACGAGGTCAGGGTATAAGGAGTTAGAGCTCGAACTGGTTGAACCTTTTCAAGGCTAGCCTCGCAAACTCCGACGGCCTCCCATGGCGAAAGAAAAGAAAGACGAGGGAGCCAGGAGATCCCTTCAAAAGAAGCCCTTGAGCGACAGAGGAACACGATGATGGACAACTTTGCCTAGGTCCTTCGACGAATGCCCACAAGCGACACATCTTCATTCGACAATCACTCTAGAGGCACCACTCCCTTCAAGGTACAAGTCAACTTTGACATTCCCATATTTGAAGGCCATATTGATCCGGATTTAAACAGGAACGCAATAAAATACAGAGATAACCATATACACAAAGATGCAGCGGAAATAATACTTCATTTCATTAATGGAAAATACTGAAATATGCTTACAACCAGAAATGGAAATAAACCAGCTAGGGACTATGGTAGCTTATCTCTGAGAAGAGATGTGCGGCTACATGTCTCTGAACTGTTCCGAACTCGTGTTACAATGAGGCTCGAAGGCCTATTTATTATTGAGAAACAATGGAAAACCCTCCACATTCCAAAACCGACCCTTAGAAGATGAAACGCCAAATTGTGGGCCCCGTTTTGGGTAAATTGGTACATCAATTTCCCGGGGTCGTAACTTTGGCATACGATCTCCGTTTGACGCGTATGATAGCTCGTTAGAAAGATCTATCCGAGAACTACCATTGTTGGAACGGGCAACATGGTCCATTCCATGGACCCATGTTGCCCTTGGATTCCCCAAAAAACGTCGTTTAGGGCCTCAAAACGGCTCCGGAAGTTCAGGACCCGAAAAACTGCTAAAAATAGTAAGTTGTGCTACGATTAAGGAAACTGAAAATGCTGAGAAAGAAAATGGTGGGGGTCTAGATGGACTTGGCAGGTGGCCACCAATATCCACCTGGATCATTCCTCCCCACTTAGGAAGCAATGGTCCCTATTGCGTTGAGTTCCTCCATCTGCTGAACTTGTTCTGCACTGTCTAATGTGTCCAGTAATGGTGGGAAGCATGGTCGACGACGGTCCACATTGAACACTTGGCGCAGGTGAAGGAATGGAGGAATGTTGTGCTCCAAAGCATTGTTCCCCACGAGCTTAGTACTGCTGTAAGGACCATGTTGGAGTGGTCTGAGCTTCTGATGGGCTCTTGTAAGGCGTTCTTTCTGCAGATGTAACCAAACTTTGTTGCCCACCTGAAACTTGTGTGGTACCCGTGTGGATGAGGAGAAGTTGTTCCTGTGTTCTGTCATGACCGTATCCCTTTGCTGTTGTTGTTGCTGCATGGAGGAACCCTTTACGGGGGTCATGGATGTAGCAACGATCTTCCCCTTACTTTGGGAGTGAACCATACAAATGAATTTCCTGGTCTGTGATATGAGCTTGCTGCCTTTCTTAGCAGTGATCAAAGATGTGGTGGTAGGTGGGGCTACCTCCGGTATCCTGTATAATGAATCATTCAAAGAAATAATGCCAGCATGAGGCCTTGACTCATACACAGCATGTCGCCTCCACAAGTATGGTTGGCCTAATAATACATCACAAACATCCAGAGGTGTAACATCACACAATACCTCGTCTGTGAATGGTTTGATGATGTAGGGAAGGCGGCACTGCTGGCGAACTTTGAGATCTCGTCCTTCATGAAGCCACCCGATACTGTATGGCTGTGGGTGTGGTGTAGTCGGTAGGCCCAACCGCTTCACGACCTCTGCTGAAATCAGGTTTTTTTGGCTGCCACTGTCAACAATGAATTGTAGCGGCGAACCCTTCACCCACATCTGTGAGTGGAAAAGACGTTCCCCCTCCTCTGGCTCTTCGAGCTCATTCTTCTGGATCTTGGCAGTGGCAACAGTGGCAATGGGATCCGCATCAATGATCTGCTTCCCTTTGCCATTCCCCTTGTCAGGTTCTGGCTCAGGGTCGGAACATGTATCTGATTCGGAAGCCTTCAACTCGGCCACCAACGACTGCTTGGTCCGACACTCACTTGTGTTATGAGTGGGACTCTTGTGGAACTCACACCACTTTCCTGTGTCCTTCTTCGGCTTCATGGTGTTGTTCTTTTCTTGCGGCTTCGACGGGTTGTCTTGGGTCACCCCGCCTTGGCTTTGTCCTTTGGGCTTCGGATTTGCAGATCCAAAGTCTCGCTTCTTCTGTTTGAACTTCTGCTCGATTTTGACAGCATATCGGTATGCTGTGCCGAGTGAGGAGATGTCCAAGAACTCCATCTCTTCCTGAATGTATCTATGTAGACAACCGCAGTATTTAAGTACCAGATGCAGCTCAAAATCTTTGATACCCAACTGTGTGCGAAGGGTGTGAAAGATGTTTGTGAACTCAGGCACATCTTGGTCCCGTCCCTGCCGCAGCGTGGACCATCTGATGTATTTGTCCTCATAGCTCTTGACAGGGTAGTACTGCTCCTTGATGGCATCCCGGAATGAATCCCAAGTGGGTGCGGCTGATAATAGTGAGTCTGTACTTTCATCCTTCTGCTCGCAGTAGGTTTCCCACCAGTCCTTGACGTGGGGGGCTGCTTTGAGAAGAGCAAAAAAATTCTTTTCCCGACTTGAAAATTCATGAACAGAAAAATAACCCTCTAGCAGATTTAACCATTTATCAATTTTACCCTCGAAGATGGGGATTTCAAAATTCACTTGTACCTTAAAGGGCGTGTCGTTTCCAGAGTAGCTCCTGGAAGCCGATGCGTCACCTCTAGGTAGCCGCTGAAGGATCTGCGCAAAACTGTCCATCATCGCGTTCCGTTGTCGCTCGAGGGCTTCTTCGAGCAAGATTTTGATAGGATCTCCTGGCCCCTCGTCTTTCTTCTCATCCGCCATGGAGGCCGTTGGGATTTGCAAGGCTGGTCTTGCAAAGGTTCGACCAGTTCAAGCCCTAACTCCTTATATCCCGACCTCGTTGGGGACATGCAAAGAAAAACAGAAAAAAAAGCAGACCGCTCTGATACCACTGATCCGGATTTAAACAGGAACGCAATAGATTACAGAGATAACCATAAATACAAAGATATGATAACCATAAATAAAGAGATGCAGTGGAAATAATACTTCATTTGATTAATGGAAAATACTGAAATATGCTTACAACCAAAAATGGCAATAAACCAGCTAGGGCGATGGTAGCTTATCTCTGAGAAGAGATGTGGCGCCTACATGCCTCTGAACTGTACCGAACTGAGTTACAATGAGGCTCGAAGGCCTATTTATTGTTAATAAACAATGAAAAACCCTTAACATTCCAAAACCTAACCCTAGGAGATGAAACGCCAAACTGTGGGCCCCGTTTGGGGGTAAGTTGGTACATCAACTTCCCGGGGTCATAACTTTAGCATATGATCTCCGTTTGACGCGTACAATAGCTCATTAGAAAGATCTATTCGAGCACTATCATTGTTGGAACGGGAAACATGGGTCCATTCCATGGACCCATGTTGCCCCCGGATTCCCCAAAAAACGCCGTTTAGGGCCTCAAAACGGCTCCGGAAGTTCAGGACCCGAAAAACTGCTAAAAATAGTAAGTTGTGCTACAATTAAGGAAACTGAAAAAGCTGAAAGAGACAGTTGTGGGGGTCCAAATGGGATAGGTGGGTGGCCACCAACATCCACCTGGATCAACAAATGAGATAATCGTGGAAGTTTCAAGACTGCCAGTCCTTGGACCAGTATGGACCCTGAAAAAGATGAGACTGCAAGATGCTATAACCATCTTCCGGGATGAAGGATAGAGCCTTATTGTCAAAGGAAAAGGTGTCCTGCCTACAACCCTAGGAAAGCCTTGGGCAGAATTGGCTAGAATTGTCCAAAGATACATCACCTGTGATGGCAAAAAAGACGTGGTAAGACCACGCCATCTCAAACTGTTAGCTATATTAAAACAAAAATGTACTGTGAATTTGCCCACATACTTAAATTTTTTATTGCATGATGTTGCCCGAAGTATAAGAAAATCTCATCATATAGAATCAGTGGTAAGTCATCATGGTTTAATTCAGCTGACAGTCAATTATAGTCTTGCCCAATAGTAGAGTAGTTGGGAATAATTGATCTTCTCAATAGATGGGGGATTGGCCTTGCCAGCCCGAAAACGAAAATTCACTGCTAGCACATCAATTAGGCTATAGAAACGAAGACAGTCTGCCATATTGGGGAGAAGTAGAGAAATGTTGGGAAATCCCCAAGGAAACAGTGGCCAACCTATAGAAATACACGACTTAGAGGACGAGCAACCCCCACAACTTGAAGGAGGGGAAAATGAAGAAGAAGAATTGGAATAAAATGAAGAAGAGGAACCAAAAGATGAAACTGAGCACTTCGGCCAGGAAGAAGGGGAGGAAGAAGAACCACCCAGCAAAAGCCCATTGCAAAACCCTCTGTAAGAAGACGAATTGGCCCAAATTTTGGCCAATATGGGTGAATATGTCCAGCCCCACAACCCACTCAACCCCAATATCGAAGAAGGACCACAGGAACACTCTGCTCACAGCAAGAGTGCATATGAGGAGATGTGTGATGAGGAGGAAGAAGAAGGACAATATCAAGAACACTCTACTCACAATAAGAGTGCATCTGGGGAGGTGAGTGATGAGAAGGAAGAAGAAGGACAATCTCAAGAACACTCTGCTCATAGCAAGAGTGCATCTGAAGAAATTCATGATGAAGAAGAAGTAGAAGAAGAAGCTGCCCAAGAAACAATAGAGCAAACCAGGGTTTCCTCCCCTGAAAAATCTAATCAGGAGGATGAGAACACTGAAGAATTGTTCCAAGAAGAAAACATGGAAATAAGCCAGGGTGAGGGAACAACCCCTGAAGAACAAAACCCAGGCCCAAGAAAAGAAACAACTATTCCTTCGAAGAAAACAAATGAAATCAAAAAGTTGCGAAAGGAACAGTAGAGACTGCTAAATATAATTAAACAACTCAGACAACAAATAAGGGTCCTAAAAATGGAGAAAATCTCAAAAATAATCCCTGGAGTAAAGCATGCAGCCACCAAGGTGAAACCCCATAAAAAGAAGACCAAAAGGACTCAAACCAAACCCATTATTATTTAGGACCGCAAGGAAGAACACGTGGTTGTTACAAATGCAGAAACCCAAATAGAAAGCACACCAGTCTGTAACAAGTACATCCAGATAGAGGCATTGTCCTCTAGCATCACGACCAACTAGACAGTTCATGAGAAGGAAACACATACTATAAAAACCAGATTTCACAATAAAGAGATCCAGGTAGATCTCTAGCCCAAAAATGTCATGATGGATAATGACCCAAGGATAGTGAAACTTCAAAAAGATCTGACATAGGCCCAACAAATGATAGAAAAGATCACAGAGGAAACTATTCCTCGGGAGAAATATTAGAAGTTATAGTAGTAGGTAAAGAACATCAATGCATTGAAGAGCAAGGCCTTTGATAGATGGTGAAGAACAAAAGAAAAAGTTAAAAAGGTAACCAATAGACTAGACACAGTTATGAGTCAAATGGATACCTTATGTTCTCTATATACTAATGTTCTATCATGTAGGGCACCTGCCAAAAACTATGCTTTGTTTTTGATGGAAAGGTATTTACAATTGAAAATTAAGGCCTTCAAGGTAGGGGTGCCTATAGAGTTAAAAACTATTGATGATTTCATAATCTGTTGTAAGCATTATGGGGTGAAAGCCCAGTGATTGCTATGTGAATTCTATTTGCATAATCTTGTGTTGGATGATTAAATGGAAAAGAACCCTAGCCCTTTTGTGGGTGATATCCAACTTCAGGAATTCATCTCTTTTGTTGTTAGCCAGATAAAGTGGCTTAAAGCCTACAATACCTTCCAGAGACAAGAGAATAGGTTAGATTTGTGGGTAAGGGGTGAACCTAGAAACCCATTACAACTAATCACACAACAGTTGTCCATCAAGGGGTAGAATATTTCCTAGCCATTAAAGACCTTTCCATAGCAACAACGAAATTCTGATACCAGACTTCCAATCAGAATATCCAAGATAGAGAGCCATTTAATTATGAAAATTTTAAACTAGCTGCTAATCGCTTGGTTACCTATGGTGACCTCATCTTGAGAGAAGGCCCATCTTGGCTAGGCTGTAGGTTTCGAAGTCTAATCATTTGGTATCCTGCGCCAGGGTATAGAGCCCTATATGAATTGCCTGAAGGTCAGACAAGGCATATTTTTGAAGTCTTAGCTAGAAATCATGGTTTTAGACCACTGCATGAAAATCCTTCTCCAACCTATTGCCTAACTACTTTGCATGTCAATTACAATGTTTTCATGAGGGTGTGAAAATGGGTAAGTAGGGGGGTATGTTGAGCATTGGAAAAGGTATGTAATTACCATTTATTTCTTTATCTTTTCCTTTAAATCATAACTTATTCACATTCTAAGATGGTAATATGCTAAAGGATTATGATAGAATTAAGGAGATTTGTGATTGATGTAAAATTATTAATTATTTTCTTTTTATATGCAAAAAGTGAAGAAAATGGAAAATCGCCATTTCAAAGGAAAAGAAAAAGCAAAACCAACTGTTGTCCCTTTGATAGGAAACCACATCTAGACGAGGAAATCAAGATCAGAGCACATGGACCAGGAAAAGGAAGAAGAAATGTGGTATCAGCACAAGAGGATGAAACGATAACTAAAAATTAAAGATATGGTGAATCCCTCAGGATCCTTTGATCCTGAAGGATCGCTACCTCAAGACTTATATGTATTTTTGATATTTCTGCCTGGCCATTATAAAAAGGGATAGCACTGCTAGCCCAAGGGGGTAGATATTATTGTTGATTTGTAGAATTTACTATTGTCATCTAAACTTTGATCATCGACTCTCTTTAAAGAGTGATAGCTATCACTCTGCCTTTATGATTAATGGATAACTTCGTTTTTTCCGTCTTTTGATCCTAGAGTAACCGCAGCGGTGCTTCCCTAGTGGCTAAGGGCCTGGCCCTAGTGGATCACTTGCTTTTTGTATCATTATTTTTCGATTACAATCATGTGTGGTTTGATTTCCTTTGCATTCCTTTAAATCCGCTTTCTTCAATAATTTTCTATTCCTAGACATTTCATTGACTTGCTCTATTATATCGAATTCGTAATTGAAATAGAAAGGTTATTATTGCAACTGAAATGTTATGCCATTCATTCTGAAATAATATCACACTGTCTAATTCAGATATTTCTATTCATTTATAGATTTTCATTGTTGTTCATTTACAGATTGACATTGTTGTTCATTTACATATTGATATTGTTGTTCATTTACAGATTGGCATTACTGTTCATTTAGCTACGGTTTACTTACAATTATGATTGTTGTTCATTATATTATTGTTCCATTATTATTGCAATTTCCGTTCCTTTATAACTGTGGTTGATTTCCATTATGCTAGAATAAGATTATTGATTCCATAGTCGTTGTGTGTTCACACTTGATTAAGTTTGCTATTCAGTTTTCGTAGACATACTTAGGTTTGTTGTTCCTTTCTTAGATTGCTACTAAATTCCTTTATTAGTTAAAGATTGTTTTTCGATTCCTTTTAGTTAAGATTGCTACTTAATTCATTCCTGTAGATTAAGCTTTGTTGTTCGATCTCTTCAATAGATTAGTTGTTGTTCCTTTTTCTCTTAATTGAATTGTTATTTCAATTATTTGCTTTGGTGTGAATAGAAAGATCTACAACTGCAACGAACATTGACTACTGCTGTCTAGTTCTCAAATTTGGAGATCTTGCCTTTGATTGGTTTTCATTTACATCAGTTTACAAAGGAAAGAGTTATCATTACTGCATCCTTGACTGATGATTGTTGTAGTTTCTTAAGTAAATGATTTAGTTACAAAGAATTTGAGTTTCTTGCCATTACAATTAGAAGTTGTTTCCAACATTTATTTACTTTTGTAAAGCACTATATTGCAAGCATTACTCTTGAACAAGTGACCGCCTCAGACTGAGTACATTCTTGAGATAAAAAATCTTACCTAAATTGGTAATTAATGTAGGGTAAATAGAGGTTAAAAAGACCCTTTTTATTGCTCAACACTTGACTCCCAAAACTCGAGATAACTATCAGTCATCCTCCACTTGCTCAGTTGTCTTCTAGTGCATGATTTGGCTGCTTGTACTCTGATTTGAATGAAGGGGAATTTGAAGTGAGGAGTAATAAATGAGGGGTATTCCATCCTATAATTCCTCTCCTCTGTCTACTTCGAGTTATTTTGTAGTTTGACCATTAAATCCTTGACTTTGACCTTGAAATCCATAAATAATCTGCATTAAATACATGTTAGACCACATGGCATAATAGCTAACTCAACTCACCCTATAAGCATAAATATAATCAAAAAATCATACAATAAGCTAATAGAATGGTTTATTTGACTAGGTTAGGAGGTAAAATGAGCCCATATAATTACCCATTTATGAGGCTCATCAGCAGTGCGAAGGCATGCTAGAGTGTGAGGGCATGTTAGGGAGTGATAGGGTCTGTTAGGGAGTGATAAATCATGCCAAGGAATGCAGGGGATGATAATGTGTGCCATGTAGTGCCAATGGATTGTTATATGTGCCATATGTTATGGCATGTGAAGATGTAAACTATGTTTCTTAGTTGTTTTATGGGCACTATTGGATGTGAGCCTTGACTTGGTAACTTATTAAGTGGGATCAGTTAATATTGGACATGAGAAGCCTAAGATGAGTTATAGGCCATTACAGGAATAAGGCATAGTCTAGTTGTAGTAAATGTAACTTGGTAAAGTTGTTGTAGTTGAGGCAGGACTTGGTTGGGTTCCTAAGTCTAAAAGAAAATAAGGGTAGTTATGAGGGCATGATAATTAAGGAGTGGCATGGCATACAAAGGAATGAAAAGGCATGTTGGCATATGCCAGATAATGTCAATGCATGTCGAGGAGTTTTTGGGAGTGTCATGGAATCACAAGGGAGAACTAGGTCAAAGTGCATGGAAATGAATGAAAAAGATATTATGCCCAGGAGTGTTAGTGAATTCTAGGTGTCCCATGGACAAAATGTGTTAGGAGAATTTCATATTAGGACTTGTAGGAGGAAAGCCTACAATTGTGATAAGAGGATGGAAAAAAAGTTTAAGACAAAGCGAGACTTTGGTCTAGGCACAACACTATTTTTTAAATGACTTGGTTGGGTTCCCAATTCACAAAAAAAGTAAGGCTATCTATGAGGGCATGAAAACTAGGGAGTGTCAAGGTGTGCAGGGAATTTTAGGAAGTGAGAACACATGTTATAAAGTTCCAAAGAATGTTAGGCATGTTAAGACATGCCAAGTACCAAGGCATGCCAAGGTGTGCTAGGTTCTAGGATGTGGGGCTAACACATGCTAGGGATTGCCAAGGAAACACAAGGGAGGACTCGTTTCAATTACATGTAAATGAATGAATGTGCATGTGCAATAGGGAGAGTTAACAAGTTGTAGGTGTGATAAGGACGGAGTGACAACATATGATAAGCAGTGCTAATAGATGATAGAGTGCTAGGAAATCTTGCTAAGATGTTAGAAGTGCCATGGTGTGCCAATGTGTGCTAAGGAGTGTTAGGGAGTGCTAGGAAAACACAAGGGAGCACTAGGTCATAATGCATGTAAATGAAGGAATAAGAGTGTGTGGCATGGAGTGTTAGTGATTTCCAAGTGTGTTAAGGAGGAGTTACAAGGCATGCTTGGAAATGCTAAAGAATGCTAGAGTTTTAGGGTGACATGCGGCCAAGATGTACCAACACGTGCAAGGAAGTGTTAGCAGGGAGTTCCAAGGAAACACAAGGGAGCACTATGTCAAAATGAATGGAAATGAACAAATAAAATTTTGTGATTAGAAGTTTCAGTGAGTTCCAAGTGTGCTAAGGACAAAGTGACAAGGTATGCTAAGTAGTGTTAAGGCATGTTAGAGGCTAGGGCAACATGCCAAGATGTCATAGGTGCTAGGGGTGTAACAACATGTGTCAAGGAGTGATAAGGAGTGGTAGGGAAACACAAGGGATTGCTAGGTAAAAATGCATGGAAATGAATGAATAAGAGTTTGTGACCAAGAGTGTCAACAATCTCTAGGTGTGCTAAGGAGGGAGTGACAAGGTATAATATGTAGTGCCAAGGAATTCTAGAGTGTTAGGGCAGTAGGTCAAGATGTGTCAGGTTTTAGGGTGAGCTAGGGAGTGTTAGGGGATGTCAGGGAAACATAAATAAGAACTAGGTAAAAATGCATGGAAATGAATGAATAAGAGTGTGTGAGAGGGAGTTTCAATGAGTTCTAGGTGTGTTAAGGAGGGAGTGACAAGGTTATATGTTAGGCAATGACAAGGTATGCTAAACTACCAAGGCATGTTAGGAAGCGCCACGGTGTTCTAGGGAGTGTCAAATAATACCAAGGAATGTAGGGGATGTTAACACATGCCACATAGTGCCAAGGCATTCTAAGACATTCTAGGTGGTATGGCATGTCAAGATCTAAATTGTGTTGCTTAATTGTTTTAGACCATGGTTGGATGTGATAAGCCTTGTCTTGGTAACTTGTTAAGTGGGATGAGTTGAGATTGTACATGAGTACCCTAAGATGAGTTACAATTAGTTTTTAGGTGAACAAGGCATATGTTGAATTTCCATGACACATGAGAATTCGAGTTCGGACTTAGAATCTTGATGTGAACACACTCAAGTGCAATAACACATCTACTATGCAAAATGACATCTGACATGAAATAAAAATAAATGGACAGAATGCACAAAGCTTAGGGTGTGCCACATATTCATATTTTAATGCTTATTATTGTGATATATAATATTCATTTATATATCTGGTGTAAGACTCCTCTAGAGATTTCTATCCAACAACAACATCTATGTGGTAAAAGGTGTATTGTCAGAGGTTGATCCATGAAAAATATAAACCAAAAGGGGTATTAATACCATAAACTATTACGAATATATTTGTCCAGCAGGTTGTCAACATAAATAAAACCATAAGAAATCTCTTATATAGACAAACACACAGACAATTGAACATTTTTTGATATATAAATTCCCATAAATACAACATTTAAGTAATCTACAAGAAAGTGATCCAACCATCCTTTGACATATCATCCATTGTACCAGAGAAAGCCTTCACAATCGAAATTCAATAAACTAACAGATGATTATCCACAAACCGAGTGTTTATGATTTCAAGTACCCAACAAATTTACCAACCCCACAAAAACAGAGCATAGATTTCAATGCTATCAAACCCTAGGTCTCAGCCCCAGAGATTTAGGGTGTCTTCATATACATGGTTATCGCATCACAAGTATCAATTTTGAATTATTTTTTTCAACTGCCAAAAAATGAAGAAAAGAGGTTGAAGATACAAGGTAAAGGGGAATATGAAAATCTTCCTATGGTGCATTGATGAAGACATCAAATGATCGGGAGAGTTGAAACGTTCAATATTTATTACATTTGCTTTTGTATCAACTCAAAGAAAAATTTAATAATTTCTGTAAAAGTGTACAAGGACCATATGATCGATCCTCTTACCTCCATTGATAAGAGTTGATGAGGTGCATTTTCATGAAAGATTTGTAGAGAGCTTGAAATATTGTCGCTCATATCCTTCAAATACTTCACTCATTCTCTCCTCCTATTCAAACAGCAAATCCAAAACAAATTATGGATAATCAGGAAGATCAATCGAATGAATCCACTTATCTCCCTGGGCATACCTGATAAATATCCTTGGAACATAATATCGTGATGTGCTCTGCTCTGTTGGCCTTCTTTTGTGAAAAATGGTGGGAAAGAAGATGATCAATTGTAATATTAAACTCTTCTTTTACTTTTTTGTTTACACTGATTTGTTCTCAAACTCTTCAATGTGCTCTACTCTGTTGGCCTTCTTTTTTGAAAAATGGTGGGAAAGAAGATGATCAATTGTAATCTTAAACTCTTATTTTACTTTTTTTTACACTTATTTGTTCTTCTCCCATCCTGCCTCCAAACATATAGAAACCTAAGTAAAATAACAATCTTATTTTGAATTTTATTTATATCTAGTGGGTGGTATAGTGTCCAACTACATTGAAATAGAATACAGAATCAATCTTCTTTCCTAGTCGCAATGTCGTCTACTAGCTGAGTGTTTAACTTTGGCTTTTGGGATGCTACACATTTATTCAATTATATGGCATTTTTTATATTTAGTAATAGTGACATTAATTAATTGACTTAAATCTCATTCTCATCCTTGAGCACTTTAATAAAAGTAAGATTAATGATAATTTGAGAAATGTGGACTCCATTAAAGATAAATTATAATTTATTTTCTTTATATATCCAATAGAATTATTAATTTATATTATTAATTATAAATTTTATTTAGAGTGGATATATTTATCATGTTATTTAAACAATAATATTTTGTGATTTATGGTGTTTCTTTAATCATTTTTTTAAAGAGGTTTTCTAGTTCAAAGACATGTAATGAGTTAACTTGAGTGGCTAAGTGTTGTAGATTACAAGTAGGAGGTTGTGGTATTAAGTCCCTTGGATATCATCCTCATAGTCTAGATATTATTTTATGAATGAGGAAAATTATCTAGTGAATTTTGTATACATTTATATAGAAAAAAGATATTATTATAAAGAGAACACTCTATTGATATGAAATTTATATTTTCTTATTATTCTCTTAAAGGATATTATAAAATAATGGTTCCAATGTTTTTTGAGAAAATATGGAGCTTTGTTGCTTTCACACTTTTCTTCGACAACAAGTAAAGTTTGTGTACTCTCTTTCTTTTTCCCAAGGGTTTTCGCTACCTCAACTGTCAGACAGTGGGTCCTATCAACAATCAATTATATCCCACCATAGTTTCAAATGGAATTTGAATTAATTTTATCCCTCCACAATTTTGAATGGAAGTTGATATTGTTGATTATGAGCTCAATCATGTCCAGAGAATGATTCAAATCCCAGGATGAATTTATAGGTTACACTTCATTGTCTTGACATATCATCTCCAACCAAATCACAATGTGCTTCAAAAATGGATGGTGTTCCAAGGTAGATATTTAATATGAGCATGAGTTGTCCAAGGTTGTTTTCATTTCTAGAAAAGATAGTAGTGCAAAAGAGCTAAACTCTCAGTCTAGATTTGAGGTAATAGTTATCCCTAATTCTCAACCAAACTCCCTTTCATTTAATTCTTTTAAGCCTCTTTTGACCCCCATGGTTTGAGAGCTTTGCCTAAGCCAAAGTTCTATGTTAGAGTGAAACAAGATAAGTTTTCAATGGTCATTGGTAAGGATATCAAGTTTGAGGACATCCCAAACTTGTTAGAAACTACTTTCATAGGAAGATTTTATGGTAAGACAATGCAAAAGGCATCTCTCATGACATGGGATTTGGACAATTGGATGTCAACCATGGGTTATATGTTGATTTTCCATGGATGTGTTCACATTTGGATATTCATTCAATTTTAGTTGAGGGGGGACTATAATAAGATCAAGGATGCAGAATGGGATTAGGGGCCATTGGGCCTAGTCCTAGAAACATGGCTAGTGGATTGTGATCTCACTCGCAAACATCTCTCGGTGGAACAACTTTGGGATATATTGTCAAGCCCTCCCCTTGTTTCTAAACAAAGGATGCCCTTCACATTATTGGCAAGAAGTTTGGTAGATTTATTTCTCTGGACTCTAATTGGTATGTTTCAATTAATATGCATTGGGCCTCAATTCTAGTCAAAGTAGATATCAAAGACATTTTATTCAAGGCCATTGAATTGGTATACGAGGAAAAAGTCTAGACCCATAACATTGATTATTGGAAAATATCATTTCATTATTTCAATTGTTACAAAGTTGGACATGTTCAAACCTAATGGTTAGAGTTGAAGGAACTTTTCTCTGACAACAAGTAAATTTTGTGTACTCTCTTTCTTTTTCCCAAGGGTTTTCACTGCCTTGGTTGTCAGACAGTGGGTCCTGTCAACAATTAATTACGTCCCTCCACAGTTTCGAATGGAAGTTGACATTGTTAATTATGAGCCCAATCATGTCCACAGGAGGAATTCAAATCCTAGTATGAATTTACAGGTGGCACTTCATTGTCTTAATAGATCATCTCCAACCAAATCATGAGGTGTTTCCAAGATGGATGGTGTTCCAAGGTAGATATTTAATTTGAGCATGAGTTGTCCAAGGTTGTTTTTGTTTTGAGAAAAAATAGTAGTGAAAAGGAGCTAAGCTCTCATTCTAGCTTTGAGGTAGTATCTATCCCTAAGTCTCAGCCAAACTCCCTTTCATTTAAGCTTTTTAAGCCTCTCCCCCCCCCCCCCCCCCCCCCCCCACATGTTCGAGAGCTTTGTCTAAGCCAAAGCTTTTGTTAGAGTGAGGATATCAAGTAAGAATAAGCCTAAACATTCAAAATTTCCCCAGTACTCTCAAGCCTAAGCTTACACTAATGGAAGAATGTTTATCAAAAGGAGGATTAGCTTTAGAACTAAAAATCTCAAATGAAACAAGTTGAAAATCTCACCTTCTTAACGCACAAAAAAAATCACAACAAAATATTAAAAGGGGAAAAGGAAAAGGAAAAGGAAAGACCTTTCAAAGAGGTTGGGAAAAAATAGGAATTACAGGAGGCAAGCCTACGATTGCAATAAGGGGTTGGGAAAAAGTAGTTTTAGATAAAGGGAGACTTTGGGCTATACACAATACTATTTTTTCAATTACTTGGTTGGGTTCCCAAATCACAAAAAAAATAAGGTTATCTATAAGGGCATGATAACTAGGGAGTTACAAGGTGTGCTAGGGAATGACAAGAAGTGCTAACACATGTGAGACAGTTCCAAGACATGTTAGGCATGGCAATACATGCCAACATGTTCTAGGTTCTAAGGTGTAGCACCAATGCATGTTAGGGGGTGCTAGGGAAACACAAGAGAGCACTAGTTTCAATTGCATAGAAATTAATGAATAAGAGTGTGTGATAGGGAGTGTTAGCAAGTTCCAAGTGTGCTAAGGAGGATCAACCACACCAAATTTAAGCACACTATCCCAAGGATAAACCAAGGATCTAGTGACCCAAATTGCAACTAGATACAAAACCCATTTCAAAATACTCAACCTAGATGATTTCTAAGGAAACACATGTGTCAGATACTAAATTCAACAAAACCCATTCCAAAAAAAAAAAAACAACCATGTTTAATTCCAAGGAAAATATGCGTTAGAGCTACATACGTGTATTTCTATCGACCCCTAGCATAAACCTTTGCCAAGTACTTGATCTTACATGTATCTAAGGGATACAATATGGTAGTGTTGATGAGCCCTGCTATGGATCCTAAAGTTTTGTTTGTCAAAGATTCAAAATAAACCTCCCCAATTGCATATAAAATCCACCGAATGATATATATATATATATATATATATATATATATTATAGTAGGGTGATATATATATATATTGTATGTATGTAGGAAGGTAGTGAGTAGGTATATGTATGTATGTAATGTAATTTGTATGTATGTGATGGTATGTATGTATGTAGTGTCTGATGAAAGTATGTATGTATGTAGGGTGAGGTAGAGTGGGGGAGTATTATGGTATATGTAATTATATGGAGTATATATAAAATAGAATATTAAAAATAAAAAATTTATATTATATATATATATAGTATAATATATTATATTTATGATATATATATACATACATATATATAAGAGATATATATATATAGATACACACACACACACACACACACACATATATATATATATGTGTGTGTGTGTTTACTGTCGAGGTACAAAATCAGATATTCAAAACCCAAAGTACGAATACAGAAAATTGATGATTGATGCTAGAAGTCCAATAATGAGAAGTTGGGTTGCTTGCAATTAAGATTCCAAATCAAAACAAAAAATCTCCCTGAGGGATTAGAACATAGAAAAATCAGTGTGCTTAACTAATCCAATATATGGGAGTTTGATGCAAATGATGATGCTAACTCTTGACTTACTCAGCTATCAGCTTCAATGAAGTTCAGATTGCAGCCATTGTTGATGATTTTGACAGTGTGGTACATGGTAGCATTGGATGTTTGGTGTCTCAATTAACCAAGCTACGAAAAGTTCGATTGGATCCTTGTGTTGGTCTGGATTAAAGTTAGAGCTTTTTTATGAAGATAATTTTAAAATTGGGCGGGACTATTTTATGTTACTACATGTAATGGTTCACAACGATATTGAATGAGGTATTGTGCACTAGTCAAGTGGACTTGGAATTGGAATTCGACATTGTTATTACATTTATTTTAGATTTGGATTAATCAAGTATTCAAGAATTTAGATAGATTAAATTTCTTTTTATTTTTAATAAGGAAAAAATTATTAATTTTCATTAATAAAAAGTAGATATATACTTTGATATTTCATTGTTAATGCTTTTTCATGCCATATATTATATTTAAAATAAAATGGTTAAATTTCTAAGTATCTTATTACTCTAAATTATAGTTCTTTTATTTCTGAAAATTGTCTACTATATCATTTTTCACAAGAAAAAAAATGCTTAAAGCCTTTTATGATGAAAAATATTACATATATGATTCAAACATGACAAAAACATATCATAATGTATGAAAAATTTCATGGATGGATGACAAATAAACGATATGAAGGAAAAAATTTTAAGGGAATCCCTTTATAAGTTAAAACTCCCTGAGTTGCAAAAGAATTATGTTGTAGTGGCTACAACCACCCTCCAAAATTGTGCCTTAGCCTGTTTTGGAGCCTCCCTACCAAACTTTCATAACGCCTTACCTTGCTTTATCAAGTACTCAAGCTTCAATGTTTTCCTCACACAAAGGCAGCCTATCGATCACAATTTGATCCATTCCCCTCACAGGTTGTTTACTTGAACTTGGTTCAGCTGCAGGCTGAGTAGCGTCCCCTAGAAAACTACACATTTCTAGAGGGAAACCAGCCTTCCCTCCAAAAATTGTGCAATCTTGTCTAGTGGCCTTTTGGGCTCCAAGATTGAGCAATCCTACCAGTCAACACTCCCAACAAGAATTGCACAATTTTCCCTAGTAGGGCTACTCAACCCAGGATTTGTGCAAATCTAGGCAATAGTCATTTTCTCTACCTAGAAATCGTGCCAACCTCCTGGGTAGTCAACCTAGCTCCCAACCAAAAATGTGCATTTTTCCCAAGCAATTGAGCAACTACATGCATGAGCAGTCCAGTTGACCAATTCCACCCGGGACCAAGAAAAACTGACTTGCATGCATGCATGAAATTTCTCTTTTGGGAATATCAAGAGGCAACACGAAAAATGCATCCCATGATTCAGGGAGCTATTTTTAACTGTTGGGGATTACATGCAAAGTTGTTTTAGAAACTTCCCACCAAGTGTCTCTTTTTCCTAGATTTGTGGCATGCGTGTCATGAGACCAAACTTATTTATTCGACACATCAAAGCTCATTCATTCACATCGATCTTGGAGCTTTGACATCTGATAGCACATCCAGGACTCTTCAACACATCCAGATCAGCTATTCACGGGTAAGTGGCCTTAACTTGTCTTTTTCAGCATTTTTGTTGCTTTTTGTGTATTCACTTGTGTGAGTGTTACTTGCTTGATTTCTTTGAATGCTCATTGTCGTTTACATGTATACTAGTTTGTCCTAGCTCTGTTTTAGTTTTCGTTGCTATCTCACTATTGTCGCATCCATGAAACTATTTTACATGAACGCTTGCCAAACCGGCGAATCACCTCACCCACATGCATGTTGATCTGTTTGCTAAATCTTTCATTCATGTTTTGCATGAATTTTCAATCACTTCTACTATCACTTAGTGTCACCATGCATTCACTGTCTTATTTGCTTTTAGTTTCCCGTTGGCGAGTCAGGCCAACCTTGGCCTAGACTCTGCCTTCACTAAGGTTGCATTGCACAATTTGGGGAAGGAAGCCTTTTCCTTCCTCTCTAGAAAAGTGCATTTATGCCCAGCACTAGCCTCCAGGACTATTTTACACATTTCTGGAGGATAGTGACTATTGGCCCAGAAAATTGCGCAATGCAGTCCTTGGGCATGTAGTCCTTCCCAGCTAGAATTGTGCATTGTGCAATCCCATTAACTAGCAGCCAGTCTGGATTGTGCATTTCACAAATCCAGTAACTACTCCTGCATCCCACACAACCCAGATTTCCTTTTGCGCAGTTCTAGCATCTAGTCACCCAGCCTCCCAGAAGAAATTGCACAATCTTGCTGATTAGTTTCCCAGGTATGTGTTGTGTCATTCCCTGGAAATTTCTTTGTTTTCATTGAAATATTTCTTGCCATGCATTTTTCTTGTTTCCAGATCTTTCAAGTGTTCATATGTCTCAATGGCTTCCAAGAGAACAGGATCACAGGACACTGATGGAATTGCAGCTGGAGCAGTAGTTGAGCAGGTATCCTCTAATCTATTAATCTATGAAGATATGAAGCTATATCTAGACAAGGATTGTTGGCTTGTTGGGGCCTGACCTAGGTTTAGAGTTAATTAGCCAATCAAATCCTTGTACTACTAGCCCTTTCGGCAACAGTCCGTGAACTGAGCTCTCACCCGAAGTAGTATGGGGGGTGGTTGGAACTAGGTTTCCACACCCTTGAGATGTTTGAGGAGTTGATTTGGTCCAACTACTAGTCCTTGCACATAGGTCGCTGTGCGCACTTCCCTGGCCTTCACGCCCCGATAGACTCGCCTTCGTGCAGCCCTAACCAGGGGTTATGGGGCTTCCACACTGCTGGAGCAGCGTTCTGCACTATTCCCCTAAATCACAACCGAGATCTTACTTACCTTCTTACACCAGTTAGTTATCTTCATGTAAATAGAAGCCTTGTGTTATATTTATTTATGTAGAACATACATATAAGTTCGTGCAACAAATAAACAATAAACCTGAAAATTATACCCAATAATACATAAAGCAGGAAAATATACACAAAAATATGGTGAAACTTCTCTTTATTGATTCTTCCCACAGTTACAGACTTGACCTGCCATGCGCACTTAGCTGTAGAGCCTTCTCCTACTCTACAACCCAAAGACACACTTTAGACTTCAACTCAATCCTTTAGACTCATCATGCTATATTTATTTCTTAGCTCCTTGTTTCTACACTTGGAAACTCACTCTATTTATACAATCCCATGGTCTGCAGACCATGGGTAGGTCTATCAAGCTGACATTACATTACAGAAACAAGGGAGAAAAACCTTGTGACTCTATTATGAATTTGCACTCTACACCAAAACATCACAGAGCCTTTATAATGGATTTGGTCAAAACTTAGGCTTTAAGCCCAAAAACATGCCTTGGGGGGATTCCATGCCCAACAGGCCTCCAAAACAAACATCGTGACTCATCCTCAACTCACTCTGTTGGTGCGGAGATCTTCTTGCGGAGTCCCTCCAACTCTGTTCAAACCACTACGAGATTGACAGTGCACTGAGCGGCTGCTTGATGAATCTCGTGTACCCATTGTTCTGAGACCATGATGTCGGAACTACTTCCCTATATCTGTTCCTATGTCCCCTACCTCTGTTTATACTCCCGCGCCTTCGTCCAACTACTTGGAGCACGAACACTGTGCTTCTGTCGGCTAGTCAGATAGTCGGGCCACCCGTGTAGGCTTTAATCGACTACCATTTACTTTTCCTAGGAAAGGTTTCCATTTAGCTTTACCAGCTGTACCGCACCTCTGTCTGTGACCTCTTTAACAATGAATGGTCCCAGCCAATGCATTCTGAACTTTCCCACGAATTTATCAAACTTACTGTCATGCAGTTACACTAAATCATTTACCTTGAAGGTGCGCAACTTAATATGGTGATCGTGTGAGGCCTTCTTGCTGCTTTTGTACCTATTGATGGAAGCCAGCTAGAAACTATTCCTCTTCAAGTTCTTCCAACTGTGCAAGCCTCGACCCAGGTTCGGAGTTAATTAGCTAAACAAATCCCTATACTACTGGCCTTTTCGACAATAGTCCGTGGAGCGTGAACTAAGGTCTCACCCGAAGTAGCATGGGGGGGTGTTGGAACTAGGTTTCTGCACCCTTCAGATGTTTAAGGGGTTGATTTGGTCCAACTGCTAGTCCCAGTGCATAAGTCGCTTCGCGCACTTCCCTGGCCTTCATGCCCTAATATATTCACCTTCGCACAACCCTAACTAGGGGTTGTGGGGCTTCCCTACTGCTAGAGAAGCATTTTGTACTATTCCCCTAATTCACAACTGAGATCTTACTTACCTTCTTACAATAGTTAGTTATCTTTACGTAAACAGAAGCCTTGTGTTATATTTATTTATGCAGCACATACATATAATTTCATGCAACAAATAAATAGTAAACTTGAAAATTATACCCAATAATACATAAAGCAAGAAAAGATACATAGAAATATGGCAAAACTTCTCTTTATTGATTCTTCCCATGGTTACAGAATCAACCTACCCTGCGCACTCAGCTACAGGGGTTGGCGCATTTAGCTACAGAGCCTTCTCCTACTCTATGACCCAAAGACACACTTTACACTTCAACTAAATCCTTTAGATTCATCATGCTTCTATTTATTTCTTATCTCCCTGTTTCTACACTTAGAGCCTTGCTCTATTTATACAATCCCATCGTCCACAGACCATGGGTAGGTCTATCAAGCTGACATCACATTACAAAAACAAGGGCAGTGAACCCTGTGACTCCATTATGACTTTGTGCTCCGTGCCCACACATCGTGGAGCCTTTATAATGGATTTGGTCAAAACTTGGGCTTTAAGCCCAAAAACATGCCTTGGGGGGATTCCATGCCCGACAAGGACATCAAACTGAAGTGGAAAGAGGTCAATGAAACATTCGTATGATTTTTTGGGGAATACCTCGAAGACCGTCAGGTGTACGTGAACATTCAAAGATTCGGTTTGTACTGGATTGCATGCAGATACCCCGCATTCCCATGTGTGGACATGATACACTAGATCGTCTCTCACACCAATCCCTAGAGGATGACCTTGAGCAGCGTCAGTGGGATGAATATTGCAACCTTCTGGGAAAAAGATTATTATGAGATGTATCAAATGGCAGAGCCTGTGACTGTCATGAATTTTCCATTTAGCTTGCTCAATAGCAGAGCTAACTCGAGAGACATTCTGAAGGACTAGGTAAAGGAGCTAGCTTGATTCAAGATGACACCTAACCAGATCTACAAGACGAAGATACTAAGGAAGGTGTACCAATACTTGGTCATGTTCGCATGTCAACTGTGTGACCAAGCAAGCATTGAAATTTTTCCACAAAGTTTGGTGACCACACTGGACCAACTGGCTAGAGAAGGAAAACCATGCAACTAGTCTGACATACTGGATCATCAGCTGAAGGAGAAAGTCACAATAGTTTGACAGTCACCTGAAGGTATGCATGTAGAGATTTACATGTACACCTACATCCTAGATGCAGTCTGTGCCTGACATGAGTTCCCAAGCTTGGAGTGGGCATGGTCACTGGCGAAGATTATTATGAACACATATTTCAAGTTTTTTCTCAATGCAACTTCCAAGGAATAATCACATGGTTGTCTAACCATTTTGTCACCCCAATGTACAAGATGATATTTGAACAGGATCCACCCTACAAGTCAAAGGAAGAAATGGATGCATTGTTATGCATTGAAGATTGGTATGCCTCACCATCTCACACTTTCATTCAAATGTTCTGTGTGGAGAAGCCTCCGCATGTTCTGCCCAAGTTTTCCTTGGATGTACTTGTCATGAAGGAAGTAGCATATCACATCTCAGTAAGATTAACAATTAGATTACAGCAGAAGAAGAAGGTACCATGGCTCGCTTTTCTGTTGCAGATTGGGTTATATGAGATCCAGAGTATTAAGTAAGCGGATGTCAAAGCATAACAGGTGAAGAAGTACCCGTTCAACCTCTGAAGCTTCAATCCCCACATTTCATTGTGAAGGATCACTACACGAGAGTTTAGTTCAATTGGATCCATGGGGAATTTCATTGGGCCGAGGAGGACTTATGGACGTATTGCTACAATTCATCTAGACCCAATGAATAGGTCAGCTTTGTTGTGGAGTGGTTAATGAAGTGTTGGCTTGTCAGGGCCTGGCCTAGGTTAGAAGTGTTTTAGCCAAACAAATCCCACAATACCGGCCCTTTCGGCAACAATCCACAGAGCAAGGACTGAAGTCTCACTCAAGGTAGTATGGGGGGTGTTGGAACTAGGTTTCCACACCCTTGGGATGTCTTGATGTAGTCTGAAGGGGTCGTGAACCATTCTATGGCTTCACACCACTATGCACAATTACTTATCGCTCGCGTAGATTCGTGCCAATTACTCTCCCGAATCTTATTATGAATTTATTATAGTTCTGATCTTCATATTACAATCTTCAAGTAAACATTTGAGAATAAAACCTGGTGCGTGCAATCATAATTCTTAAAGGCAGTCATAAATTTATAAAGCTAATGAATAAACTAGAATATAACCAGATCCACAATATTTCAAAACAAACTTATCTTTATTAATAACTTTGATTTAGTACAATCCACTTCTTGCCCTGCGTACATAGCTGCAGGGATTCGCACACACAAGTGCAGACTCTATCAGGCCTTCACGCACATAGCTGCAAAACCTCTATCCAACCACTAACACCCTTGACCCAGGCATACAGACTCAGAGCACCATTACTTCCAAAAACCCATAACACATCAGATCTAACAAACAAAAACTAAAAACTGACTTCTAACCATATAGCCTTGCTCTATTTATACATTTCTATGGTCCGTGGACCATGGGCAGCTGACTTACTTTCTATTTTCTTACATCATTTTTGGGCGGACAACCCTTTGACTTAACTTATTACAATTTGCACTCCATGTACCTCGCGAAGCCTTTTCCATACTTGTACCCAAACTTGTGGGCTTTGAGCCCCAAAAACATTATGCAGGGCCTTCACTACCCAATAGGCCCCCAACACAATCATCGTGACTTGTCCCGAGTCACTTGGCTAGTGCGGCAATCTTCATGTAAAGGTCATTCAGCAACTTCTACGCATCGCTTACACTTGCAAAAAAATCTTCCACCATCTGCTATACATGTTCTACATGGGCCACCGATGCATTAGTATCCGTTTCAGTTGCTTGTCTGGGTGCATATGTTTCCTGCATGTGTGCCACCTTTCGCTCGATAGTGGTGGAAACCACAAATACCTCATCAAGCCAAGGTTGGAGACATTCTTTAATCACTCCTTCCTTCTGCCAAGTGGCATTAGTTTGTATCTTAAGAGCTTGGGGCTCCCTCATGTTGGCCAAGCGCTGCGTAATAGCAATCATCTGTACAGTCCCTCTGACATTATCATAAGCTTATTGTAGCTCCCTTGCCTCTATTTCCAACTGCTATAAGGTTGGGTATTCCTACAGTGAAGTGAGTGTAATAAGTGACTGATCCAACAAGTCGGTGCACTCCTGCATGGCACGTGTTATTGTTTCTTGCCCGGATGAATGAGGCCTCTCCACTACTCTGTGACCTCCAGTGGTGAAGAGGGTTGTGATTTTAGTTTCAGTTCTGCGACCTATAAGTTGAGAGCCAACTAGATACTCGCGGATTCTTCTTTTTCAAGTTTGTTGAACCCACTAGCCAACTTGTGGATTCAGATGCCAACAGGTAACTCAGTCACAATCTCTAGTTCAGGGACACGACAACATGCTTCCCCTACAATATGCTCCAACTACTGATTTTAGACTACCACTTCGTCACATTGGAGGCTCAACTATTCTATATTAATTTGTTGCTCAAGGAGGACCTATACCACACGTCCTTCCCTAGCGTGGAGTTCCATTGTTGTGCCATCTTGGAGCTAGTACAAGCTTTCATGAGGGAGGGTAGCCAAATTGAATTCAAGCTCCGTAAGCTGGCCCACCATAGCTCTATCCGCCACATTTTCTGTTGTCAATGCTCCTGCCAGGAGTGTGATAGTATTAGCCATTTTGGCTCGTAGCAGCTACTCTAAGGCTGACATACCCATAGCTCCACAGGTAGCGATGGTTCCCAGTTGTGAGGCCTATGCCCCAAGTTCCTGCAGCTACACACAAAGCGCCCCCAACACAGTATGTTGTTTCGACATGGCCTCATCGATCATGTCCCAGTTGACTTCGAAAACTATATCCCCTATGTCACCTAGGTCACCTTTGGTCAATGTGATAAGTTCCTCATCCCATTTAGATGCCTTGGCCTTCTTTCATGGATTTGTCTGTTCTATCGATCGTGGTCGTTTTAAGGGCGAACCCGTGGTGGTTGGTGTCATTCCTTTTTTCCCTATATCCATGGTTGGCTCTGTGGTCACATTCGGACTGCTTTCATCCTCTGTTGTCATAGCCCCTCCTACTGTCGCCTTACTTGTAGAAGCTTGTGTTGCCTCCCGGGCCACTCGTACTTTCGCAGTGTGTTGTTCATTCCTCTTTTGCTGTGCTACGCACTTGGCTTTAGCCTTCTATTTTTGGATAGTAGTCTCATCACGCCCCACCGCATCTGGTCCGCGCCACTCTAGTGGCGAAGTATCCAATACCGCAAAAATAGCCTCGTCAATGGCAATGAAGGGAAGTATGGTCCACATCTGTTCTGGATCCTTGTGTGCCTGAATGCATACATGGTGCATATCTGCCTTAAAATCAGCTACGTTCTTAAGATTGTCATATATCTCAGTGGACAAATGGGGTTGCCAGTTGATCCACTATCGGATGTTCACTTCCATTAGTATCAAGAAAATCTTGGCATCCCAAATTCTTGCGGTGTCCTTCATAGCCCAAAATGACACGTATTTGGTGGCTTCTGGCCAATCCTAGTCCAGGGAAGGAAACTAACTATCTTAGGGTAATTCACTTTTAACCAACAAGATGGATAACAACAACCACGCATAGTGGAAGGTCTTACCCTCCTCTTGGGCCTCCCTTCAGTTGGTCAGGAATTCGTCACAGAGGAACTGCACCCAATTGAATCATTCCTTTCTATGCATTGCTCAACTAGTGTGATGACTATTATTGGGACCTTGTTGCCACGACATTTCTGCATCACTTTTCCTACCAGTGACTAGGTAGAAATGTGGACCCCTTTGTCTAAAATACTGTCAATAGCATACCCTCACTGATTTTTCTCCAATTTGTATTTCTTTTTTAGGGTTTCTGTCATCGTCACATTACCACTCATATCAACTATTTCCATGGGGTCCCTTCCTAGAAGCCACGGGATCTTGTGAATGAGTTCCGCCATGATGGGGACAGGTTTGTCTATCCATAAGTATCCATCGTGTACCAGACAAAGCAGTTGTCTAATGACCAATATTGTAATGGGGGGCCGGTGAAAATGTGGAATTGACAGGAGATAGAGGAACCCACCTTCCTCCACCTTTTGCAACCACTCTCGTGGCTAAAGTGTCGTAACAACCCCCTTTGCTCTTTGCTCCATCAGTTCACTAGTTTCCAAATGGGGCAACTTCTCAGTATCTACAAGGTCCTAGTCTTCAAATTTCATAGTAGGGATGCAACCGGTCATTGTTCCTTTGAGCAGAACACCTTTAGGGAGAGACGGGGTGATGAGTATGTTGTCAACGACATCTAGATCTTTAGGTACCTTGGCCTTCCCTTTCCTTGGAGGAACATACTTGGGTTGTCTTACTAGCTGGATATCTTCTTCCATCTCTTCGTCTGGTTCTATTTCTTTGATATAGGTCAAAGGATCCTCGTCCTCTTCAACACTCTCAATCGTAATGGTTTTTCCTTTTTCCTCCGTCGATAATTTTCCGAATTACGAATTTCGCAGAGATGTTCGAACTGGTCCTGCTACCTAGGGGTTCTTCTTAGTCCATGGTGTCTTAGGTGATTTAGGGATTTCGACTGTATCATCTTTGGGTGTGGATATCGACCTAAGTAGGGACTCCTATATTGCCTTTGCCAGGTCTTTAAACTATGGACTTCCTCTTACGACTACTTCATTCATCATGTGCTACTTTATTTGAACCCTGAACAATTTATTATGCAAGGGGCCAAATGGTGTGTGGTAACAAGCCACCTATGCTTTATATACCCTTTCGACTTCAAATTCAGCCGTGCTCCTCGTTCATGGCTTATTAATGTGATTTTTGTGGAAAATCCATTCAGCCTTATGCCTTAATGGCCCGCTGCCCTCTCCTTGGTGTCTTAAATGGGACATATTGTCATGAACAGTGGCTGCAATGGTCACCTTCCATGCTTCCCACGTGGCAACGCAGTCCCTGGTACGCGGACGGATTGTATGCTTTCCATTGGCCTTGCGCACCATGACTGAATCGTGCAACATTTCTACAAAAAAATTTATAGTCTTGCGCCCTCTTTCAACTATGTGGAGTGCTCAGACTAAGCCTCCTACAGATAATTAGGTGGTCGCACCCATCGTGCGAGCCTTCCTCTTCCCTACTAGCCCAGGCTGCGGGCACCCTTCACGTACCTTTGAATCAGGTAGTGCATCACGGTTTATGCTCCCTTGTTCATTAGGGTGTAGTCGCAACCATGATAGCATGGTCACATCTCGTTCTAGTATCGTAGGAGGTCTGGCTAGGTCCGGTCCCCTCATTTGCACATTTGCACGGCTTGTTTGTGTGACTCCTATTTTTATTTTGTCAATTTCTTCGTCTAGCCTCGCACTTTTCCTCCTTAACCTCATCCCCACTTCCTCTATTTCACGAAGTCTTATGCTGTCATGCCGAATGGCTTCCTGCAACTACCAGATCCCTTCGTCCAGGCCTCCTCATTCAGGTTGAACTACAGGGGTAGTGGTCGGGGAAATTTTCTTCACTTCCCTAGTTTCATCGTGCTCGACCATGGATAGAGTTCTCTTCGCACACCCTGCTTTGTGTACAATCTTATCGGCCAAGAAAACCCCTGTTACACGCAAAATCAGTTGAGTTAATGGTTGTATAGCATACAGTCATGCCCTCTGCTGTAGATGGTTGCCTGAACTGCTTCGTCATGACTACCTTGGCTGCATTTTCCGTAAACGTCTTCCAACCCCTACCCATAACTGCCTTCTACCTTCGCGCTGATTTCACCTCATCTTCCTATGTGCACAGCATGCAGTTGCGTGTGACACTTCTTCTATTACATCA
Source organism: Pinus taeda (assembly GCA_000404065.3). NCBI lineage: Eukaryota > Viridiplantae > Streptophyta > Pinopsida > Pinales > Pinaceae > Pinus > Pinus taeda. Next base: position 349,597 of record APFE031263355.1, on the reverse strand, counting down.
TGCTGCTTCTGCTCTATGATTGAAGTTCTGCCAAGGGTGACGAACTCCTTATTTGTTGCGTCGTCATCCATTGGCCGTTGCCTTACTTCGGTGGTCACGCGTTGCAGTGATCTAATCATCATATTACATGTTAGTGTTGTGACTTCATGCAATTGGTTTTGCCATCATTCAATCTCCTCATCTGAATCCGATGTGTAGGAACTATCGCACTCCCATGAGAGTCTTCTGCCCTCTAAGGGATTCACTCGATCCTAGTCTTTTGTTGTTATCTAGTAGATGCAGTCTAGTTCATCGTCACTATCCTTATCACACACCAGTTCAGTGTAGCACACTCCTTCAGCTAGGTCCAGTGGAACTATTAAACAGAGTGACTTTTTCTCGAATGTCATTTTTCATCTTTTTAAGTTGATGACCCCATTCATGTCCATGGCCCAATTTATTCCTAGCAATAGGAGTAAGACTTACTATCATCAATAATTTCTATTACCTCAAAGTTTGTTTGCGTACTTATGCCTTCAATGTCCACTATCACACCTTGCAATCTTCCCATCAATAATATCTTTTGCTGGTTAGCCATCTGTAGTTAAATAGGAGACCACTGTAGTGTGGGCCTGCCCATGCATTCCCATGTTTTCTTAGGCAACACGTTCGCATCTGACCCCAAATCCAGGATGACCTAATCCATCTCGTACTCACCAATTTGCACTGTCATTCACATCTCCCGCCTGGTGCGCAAAGCATGTTTTCCTAGTTTCTGAATTACACGTAGCTCCCCCGATCCTGTGCACCTAGTGATCATCTCTTTCAGTCCCTCAGTTGCCTTACTGTCGCCTAGCAACTACATACATGTCTCTATAATGGTAGTAAGCATAGAGGGATCCATTCCTGGCTCAATTGGATCCCTACTACCTGGAGTAGAGACTTCCATGAAGATCTTCTGAGCTTCCTTAGAGATCCCTTTTACATGTTCCATCTCGAAGTCAGGTTCTCTTGTAGGAGCATTGTGACCCTTCCCATCTTCTCCAAGTTGTTTCCTCACATCTCCCCTTGTAGTTGCGTCGCTCCTCAGTACCATGTTTATACTGGGGTCCTCTTCACACGGTTCTAACCTCATCATTTGGATATTTTGAGTTGGAGTAGGCTATAATACCCCCTTTTCGCACATCTAGGCAATTAGCGTCGGAAAATCTACCATTTCATGGTCTAACTACTCACAGTATGGACAAGATATTCTCGTCGGTCTAGTACAGTCGTGAGCGTAGTGCCCTGACCCTCCGCAATTATAACAGATCAGTTGTTTGTTCCCTCACCTAGGCCCCATTCCCCTTCTTCCTTGTTCGCGTCCTTGGAATCCCCCACGTGGCCATGTGGTTGGGTCAAAACCCTGCACCTTAGTCTGCATTCGATAAGCTGGGGTCCTCTCCATCATTAGCTTGTAGCTTCGACATGTTCGCTCATTGTGACCCATTGATCTACAGAAGTTGCAATACAACTATTGTGGAGTCTGAGTATACTTCTACAGCAGGTGACAGTTGTCTATTGTGTGCTTTCCTCCTAAGTGACAAATCACGCACTAGAGCATAGGCGCCGCACTTGGTCCTGCTTGTACCTCCAGCCTTAATGGCATCAGCCCCCCTCCCGCCAGATAGTTTGCGAATACTGGGTAATGGTATTTATCGTGACCTTGAACTTTGCATTTGATACATCCCACTTCTGTACACACCTTCGGTTGGGGCGCCCTTTCTTGCTTCAAACTTTGCATTTCTAAGCATAGGTTTTGTAGTTGCGCATGGATTTTTTGAACTCCCAACCCTGAATCCTATATTGGAGTTTCATGCAACCTCATTGCTATCTCTAATGCTTCTGCTTGGGTTGAGATCTTTTGTTGTGATAGTGCCATCCTCAGATGTGGTGTCAAAGATGCCATAAACCACACACAGTGTTGTGCATCCGTCAGCATTATGTTAGCCTCACAGATTGTACTCTTCAAACTCTGATCTAGATCCCACGGGGTTTCACCAAGTAGCATCGTGATCTCCTTGAATCTGATGATCAACTGCATCTCTAATTTTGGCTGGCTAAATTCTTTGTTCAATGCATCCTGGATTGGCATTATTCCCGCATTCGAGTGATCGCTTGAGTAATTTATATACCATGTTAATGTGTAGTCTTGCATCATGCTTACCAATGTGGCCTTTTTGATGTTATCATTTGTAACACCTTGGGCTTCCCATACAGCCTTTACCCCAAACCAAAACTAATATGGTTCCTCATTTCCTATGCCTCTAAATACCGGCAACTTGATTGCACTTTCCATTCCAATGTTCGGTGGTGGCAGAGGTGGGGTAGGTGAAGATGGGTTTGATGTAGGTGAAGTGGGTGATAGTGTGTACAGTGGTGGTATTAGTGGAATGCACTGCTTTATCAATCAAACTACGCTTCTCTGATAGAACCCCTCAAGCTCCTCCTCACTTTCATGTGGAAGTGAAATCAGAGGATTGTTTTCTAATCCTTCTATCCCTCAATAGCCTCTTCCGCTCCTTGTTACCCCAAACATCAATGGATGTGCATAACCCATTTTTCACATAACAACATTTTAATCCAAGTATTCAGCAATTTGATATACTTACCCCATGGTCCTTGGAGAAAGCGCCTTTCTACTTCGCTGTAACTTGCAATTATGTCTATCATGAATTCAGTGATAAACCCTCCTATTATTCGATCCAACCAGTGGTCTACTTCTCGTGCGATTTTATCCTCAGATTCTTCCAGCCTATGCACCAACTCTCACATCCACACAATGGGCTGATCTAGTCTACACCTTCCCTGACTATCAGCTAGCCTTGCGATCCACTTGTACAGTTCTATCGAGAAGGATGTGAAAAAGATCTCATGGATTTCTATGTATATGTAGTGATCCAACCACCTTTTCTTAGATATCCGCAGATTTCTATTTTCCTTAACCACAAACTCGTGAATCTTATGATCAAACTAATCTTCAAGCTCTTTCTTCATAGGGTTCCAGTGTTTCAACATAAGACATCCCTTAGGAAGATCCCGGTCCCGACAGTGGAACCATTCGTTGGCTTGTTGGGGCCTGACCTAGGTTTATAAGTGTTTTAGCCGAACAAATCCCACACTACCGGCCCTTTCGGCAACAATCCGCAGAGCACGGACTGAAGTCTCACTTGAGGTAGTATGAGAGGGTGTTGGAACTAGGTTTTTGCACCCTTGGGATGTTGTGATGTAGTCCAAAGGGGTTGCGAACCACTCTGTGGCCTTGCGCCACTCTGCACAGTTACTTATCCCTCATGTAGATTTGCGCCAGTTACTCTCCCAAATCTTATTATGAATTTATTATAGTTCTAATCTTCTTCTTACAATATTTAAGCAAACATTTGATAATAAAAACCAATGTGCACAATCATAATCCTTAAAGGCAGTCATAAATTTATAAAGCTAATGCATAAACCAGAATATAACCAGATCCATAATATTTCAGAATCAACACAATATTTCATAACCAACTTATCTTTATTAATAACTTTGATTCAGTACAATCCACTTCCTACCTACACACACAGTTGTAGGGGTCTGTGCACACAGCTAAAGACTCTATCAAGCCTCCACACACACAACTATAGAGCCTCTATCCAACCACTAATACCCTTGACCCAGACATACAGACTCACAGCAGAATTAATTCCAAAAACCCATAACACATCAGATCTAACAAACAAAAACTAAAAACTGGCTTCTGACCATACAGCCTTGCTCTATTTATACACTTCCATGGTTCGTGGACCATGGGCAGGCTGACTCACTTTCTATTTTCTTACATTATTTTTGGGCAGAAAAACCTTTGACTTGACTTATTACAATTCACACTATGTGCACCTCGCGGAGCCTTTACCATACTTTTACCCAAAATTATGGGCTTTGAGCCCCAAAACTGTTACACAGGGCCTCCACTACCCAACACGAAGAAACATGAAGTAGCATCACAGAGAGCACTAGCAGTAGCAACAAAGGTAGTAGAGCCAAGCATACTTGTGCACGACAAAGGGAAGATGAAGATTGTCAATCACATGGAGGAGGAGAAAAGTTGCAAGTTTTGAGCAGATCCACTTGTAGAACAAGCAACTATGGCTATTCAAGCAAAGAGGTAGCAACATGAAAAGAGAATCATGTGAAGGAAGAGGGATAAGAAGAGAATGGAAGAAGCAGAGGAGGAGTTGCATGAGTTGAGGGAGAAACTCTGAAAATAACAAGAGCTACACAAACAGGAGAGGGAAGTGTAGCAACAACAAATATAGTAGGGGGCACAATATGTGCAGACAAACGAAGCATCTCCCATATATGTAGTTGATTCATTTGAATAACTGGCATCGGGAAAATAGGGTGAATAATTGCAAGAGTGAGACTTCGCTCATGAGATAGAACAAGCACTTCTACAATTGGATGTAGACATGGAGCAACAGGAGTTGGAACAAGACACCAACCTCATGCCTCACCATAAAGAGGTCAACTCACCCACTTCAATGCATCATGATGAGCAAGTCTCGAATGACTAAGGAGGCACTAAGATCCTTGGTGGTCAACTGAAAGGAGAGATGCACAACATCACTTTTGACCAATCTCATCACATAGTTGTGTAGTCTCACAGAGTACCAACTATGGAGGATCAAACATGTCCAGCGCAAGTTGAGAAGTGAATGATTGTGAATGATGTGCACAAGCATCCCGTTTCCTTGGCTGATGCAACCAGAGTGTATGGAAAAGCCAATAGCTCAAGTGTTCACTTTCTGATAGCTGAGAATGAGCAAATGGTGAAGGAACTATGGGTGGCCAAGCAAGGAGGAGACTTGGTGAGAATGTTCGCTCGAGCTGAACTGAAGAAGGCAATACTAGATGAAATATTATCCCTTGACACAGTTATGCGAGCATTGTACTCCAAGTTTGGTAGCGTGCACAAGGCATTCATCCATCTCAATGAATGGCAGTAGTGATGTGCTAAAAGAGCATGCATCTTGACAAAAATGCATGTTGTTGTTGATAACATGAAAACAAGGACGTGAAGTACAAGGGAGCCCCACTTCACTTGCCAAAGAAGATGAGGGCCAATGTGGTCAAGTTGCAAGCACATATCCAGAGTCAGATCCGTAACTATGAGGACCTCCAGCAACTCATCACTAGCATACAGGCTTCCCATGCATGAGTATGCAAGAGCATGGATGTTTTGGTGCATACACATGTGATCCCATCACTTAGGATTCTCACCCAGGCGAAGACCAAGAAGTAGGTTTGACTAGAGCTTGACTCGTACTTCGACGAGTTGATGTGCATCACCACCAGCCCAGACTTGCCTATTATTGCATACATCATGCGCAAGTATGTTGTTGGTCCAACTAGATTGAAGACAATGATACGCATGATTTCAAGCAAGTTGGACAGAGGATACCGGGCAGTGTACCCGGATGCTATGGAGGCAAGTTTCAAGTTTCAAACAAATGTCACAGTGGAACACATGAACACTATCAAGGACTACAGATCTTAGCACCAATATGCTGCTTTTTATCAGCATGAGGATGTCAAGTAGTTGGACTTCTATAGTTGTCTAAATCAGAGTGATGTCTAGTTTGGCTTGCTCGAGCCATTTTTGTTCACATCGGTACATGTGCATTGTAATGTTAAGTCATGTCAAGTGTAATTCAAGTGTTAATAGTGGATGTAATAGTCATAGAGTAGGTGAAGAGTCATGAGGGTAGTTGAATGGTCACAAAGGGGAATTTCAAGGGTCACCCCACCCTTTGCTATAAATAGTCCCTCATAACTCATTGTATAGGCTTTTGGTCAGCAAAGCTTCCGATAAGACTATCTTGGAAAGAGCTTGGATAGTATTGTAACACGCCTTGGCTTCTCCACTACATGGAGCTAGTTCATCTCTTTAGAGGAGCAGGTGGATGTGGTTGTAACATTCCACTGTTGCGGTGAGCAGGTTTACATGGATGTATTGTATGATTGGAACTTACACTTATTTATATAATAAGAGCCAACACATTTTTATGCATATGTTGTTATTGTAGTTGGATTGTTTTGGTTATTATAGCGATGTATGTTGTTTAACTTACATATTTGTGCATGAACTTATTTTTATTCAATTATATGAATCGTGTTGCAGATGTGTTGTTGATTTAACCATCACTTTGGATTGTCGGCTCACCGGATTTCCATCTTGTGATGCATCTTCACTTATTTGTTCCCTTCCCATCTAAGTACTATTACAGGTTGCCAAGGGGCGCATTCATCTGAGCCCACCTATGTTAGAACCTCTCATGCACCTTCCTTGACTCATTGCAATGGTCACACCCTTGCTACTGACATAGTTATCTTACTTTCCTTTGTGCAGCATCGCGGTCAAGGCATTGCCTTACGACCCACTATTGGGACTCCTACACCAAATGATCTGAAGTCCAATTGGGACTTATGACTAGGGAGATCCCTTGACATTTTGGCGGGACCAGCACCATCAACAAATTCCTTTGTCAAAAAATGAGTAGAAAATCATCCTTGGCACACAGTTGCATCCCTTCTTTGATAGGAGATCTACCACTTGATTCTACTCTCTATAGAAATTATTAGAGGCCAGTATTTGAAAGGTATTCATCAAAGATCTTATGCATTGCATCCAAAAAGTAAGGGAAGGTGGTCCAAATTTTGTTCTCAATTGTACCCAATCTAGGGTCATCTTGGAATCTCCAAACACAGGTAAATATTCAATTGCAAGCCAGTTAGCACATAGAAGAGCCCCCAAGAGTATGATTAGCTCAACTCTATTATTTGACCCTATGCTACTATACCAATTGAAATGGAATTTGTTGTCTGTCTTCAAAACCAAATTTGTCCCACTTCCACAAACCCCATTGCTGGATTCTCCATAAAAAATAAAATTAGAAAATAAAAAATAAAGTATGACCATAGCTCCATGAGTCGAAAATGTCTTCTAGGTTGTTCCTCCTTCATTAGCCATATATCCATAAAATATGCAAAGATATTTAAATGGGCGTCTCTAGTATCTGGTTTTGTTTGTTCAAAAATCTTCTCATTCCTTCTTCTCCATATGCCCCACAAAATATACAAAAGGCAAGGAACGATATGTCTTGAAACCTTCAAATCATTGAGTGATACATCTCTAAATGGAAACCATGTTCTAGATTACATGTATTTTAAGTGTTTGAAGAACCCCACTCCATATCGAAATCGCAAAAGGACATGTTACAAATAGATTTTCCATGTCTTCTAAATTTTTTTTACATAAAGAGAATATTCCAAGATCCTGAAAGCCCCTTTTATGGATATTATCCCAAGTTGAAATATTATTGTGGACCACCAACCACATCAAGCATTTTAATTTGAGAGGTATATATCCCATCTCCACATGTTATGAAACCAAAAATCATTATCATTCAAGCCATGTCCATGAGAAATATGCTTATAAAACTCTTTAATTGAGATCTTCTCATTATACATAACACCTTCCCATTTTAGCTTTTCTTTCTTTTCATTGAGTTTTAAACCTATTAGACTTAATTTTGTTGTGAAACGTGCCCATTCCACAAATAGTTCCTCTAGAAATCCAAGTTCAAATGCATTAAGCCAATAAATTGTAACAGAAGAAGATCATCAATCACAAGAGATTTAGTTCATAAAGTAAAGCCTTTTATTATGTAAATTCTCAAGGATGCAAATAGAAAGAGTATGTATTCCCTCCACTCCTTTGATATCATCTAGTCCTATTGCTATCATATTACCCCTTCCAACCTCCCATCTCAGATTTCGTAGTAGACAATATTTGTTTCTCATCATGCTTCTCCATATATAAGATGTCACCTTCTTATTTGGAGCCACCTCTTTAATCCATTCCTTAAGATGTCTATTTTTTAGATATTTCTCTTTAATAGCCTAGTTCCAAATACATTTTCCCTGGAAATTTTTCCATAATTTCTTGACAATTAAATCCTTAAGGAATTTAGGCTTCTGTGATCCATAACATTGTTTAGAGAAATTTTCGGCGAAATCACATAGATACTCTTTTGTCGACGTGTTTCAAAGAGTGTAGGAAGTAGGTTACTATGAGCATCTCACAGGTATATTCTCCCTCACCTTGAAGGAAGATAAGATCACCATTACAGGGACTGATTTCATGTTTTCATTGGATTCCATCTCTCAAGCTACAGGCATACCAAACCATGATGAAAACTAGTTCAAAGACATGAACCTAGACCTAGAAGAGTACAAACCCTACTTGAAATCACAATACAAAGGATCTCACTCACATTCTTTCCCATTCAGATACTTTTTGGAGAGATATGCACCATTGATGAAGGTTGTCATGAAGTTCTTCACATGTGAGGGAATATTTTCTAGGCTATATCAATACCACATAAGACTACTCATGCAATTTATAGCTCCCAAGTCTCTAAATTTGTCCAGCTACTTGTATATGAGCCTAACCAAAATGTCTAAAAGGGTGAAATTCGAAGGAAAAGTGCATTATCCCAGCCTCTTTCACCATAGCCTAATAAATGCTATAGTACTCCATATGTTGAAAGAGAAGAACATGACATGGGACATCTTCAATGAGGCAGTCTTGAAAACACATATAACCACTTCACCAAGCCAGCACCAAACCATGTCAATACAACCCATGTAGGTGGGGTCATCAAGAAAACATGATGAGCCTAAATTTTCCCAAACCCAAGTGAGCCTATCTATCTAGCCTAAAATCCTTTACATTCCATTCATCTCTTGGTTGTGATTTCATAGAGAGACCCCTCCGTGGTTTGGTAGGGCTACCTACAAAACTAAAATCTTGGTCTGTGGTTACCTCTGTCGATCTCCTCATCATCCTAGGACATTGTGGAGGATAACAGAGGGCATGAAAACAAGGGAGTGCCAAGGTTTTCTAGTGAATGTAAGGTTCCCAAGTCATGGAAAAAGGTAATGCTAGTTGTGAGGTCATGACTGCCAAGGTGTGTTAGGGAATGCTAGGGCATGCTAACATGTGCCAGATAGTACGAATATATGTCAAACAAGCTAAGATGTGCCAAGTGATAAGGCATGCCAAGATCTACAAGGGTGTGAAAATGCATGCCAAGGACTGTCAAGGGAAAAAAAGGGAGGAACAAGTTAAACTACAAGAAAATGAGCACATAACAGGGTTAACAAGTCATCAATTTACCTTTTCCATGAGGGGCATTCTAGGCACACCAACACTAGGTGCCAATAGGTGCCAAGTGCCAAGTGTCAATGCATTCTAAGTGCTATTTGTTCTCATCTAGTTTCCAATAATTTATCTTAGATAACTTTAATATTAAACCATGCCAAAGCATACCAAGTCATCTCAATGCATGCCAAACATGCTTATAAGACTTACCAAGTGCCAAGTTCCAATGTGTGTCAGGGAGTGTGATGCATGCTATGAAGTGGAAAAGCATATATAAGAGTGCTAAGGTGTGCTAGAGAGTGCCAATGCATGATGAGGAGTGTTAGGGAGTACTGGGAAAACACAAGGGAGCACTAGGTCAAAATGCATGGAAGTGAATGAATATGAGGGTGTGTCGGGGAGTGTCAATGAGTGCTATCTGTCATGCCAAGGAGGGAGTGACAAGGTATTCTAAGCACAGGTAAGGCATGCCAGGGAATATTGGGGAATTTCAAGAAGTGCTAGAGTGTACTAGGTAGTTCCAAGGTGTGTTAACATGTGTCAAATAGTGCCAAGGCATGTCAGGTTCTAAGACATGCTAGGATGTGGAGGGTGTTAGAGTATGCCAATATGTGTTAAGGAGTTTCAAGTCAACTAAAGGAATAACCAAGATAAAATGAAAGGAAATTAACACATAAGAGGGTTAATAATTTGGGACTTTATCTTTTTCAAAAGGGGCATGTTAGGCACACTAATAATATGTTCCAATACATGCCAAGTTCCAATGTGTGCCAAGTGATAATGTTTGTCAATGCAATACTATGCCAATGTGTTCCGGGGCATGCTAGGGACTACAGGGCATGCCAACACATGATAGGGGAGTGTTATGCTATGCTAGGGCATGCCAACATGTGCTTGGGCGTCCTACTCATGGCAAGATGTTCTAGGTACAAAGATGTTCTAGATACAAAGATGTTCCAAGACATGCGAGGTGCCAAGGAATGTTAGTGTATTGTTCCAAAGAATGTTAAGGTGTGCAATGAGTGTTGAGGAGTGCTAGGTCTCTCTCATTAGTATAATTTACAAAGCTTTATTATGTATTAAATAATATAGTTCCTACACACACTAGTGGAACTTTATTTAAAGGAAATTTGCTCTATAATAAATCTAATAGAGATGAATCATGTGTTGACTCATAGGAGAACTATATTCTCATGACTTGAGGGAAATGATACACACTAATTACTTCTTAACAAATTGATTGACTATTATAGCCACTATGACCTTGGACACATAATGAAAAATACTCCACAACAATGGTCTTAAATCATTATATTTTGACAAAAAATATAGTAACAAGTACATAGAGTCATTAAAAACTCATTGGAATGATCAATGATGATGAACATTTTTTTATTGTCACCAAAAGTAATCGAAAAGAGCATCGGTGAGGGTCAGTAAAAGAATGTCGCTAGAAGTGTCACAAAATAGAGAATTAGTGATGGGCCTGTTAGCCTCCTGCTGCGGCAGGTTACTCATATTTCATGATGAACATTTTTACAGGCCAAATATGTCATACTTTGCATGCTGCAATGCTCCATATTTGCTAACAGTCACCAAAGAAAGAGGCCATGAAAGAATGCTACTCAAAGTTCATCTGTTGCATTCCAATTTTGAAGAGTTATTCCATTTTTGTAGAAGTTTCAGCTAAAGGGAGGTCCAAACAGCTTAATCTTGGTCTTCCTAGGTTTCAATTCCCTGTTTTAGAATATAGAAAATGAATAATCTGTCCAAACAGCTTAATCTTGGCAGATTCTTAGATAGGTAGAGAATCAAAGGAGCTCAATTGCTTAATCTGGGCCCTTGGAAGAAATAAGTGTAGATGTAGATAGGAAGACGTGAAAAGAAAAAGTGGAAAAGCTAGGTCTGCAAGTCCAAGTGCACCCAAACCAAAAAGAAGAAAAAATGTTAGGTAAGTAGGCTGGGTAGGTAATTTTGAGGTTGCAGAATGTTGATTTGTGATTAATTCCACATTTTCAAGTGTTACACTCATACAAATCACAGTCAGCAGGCATTTCCCATTTGAAGGACTTCAAGCGAGGCATGACTAACTTCCCCTTCTTCTTATTCCCTAAATCATTTACTAACTTCCCCTAAAGAGGTCAAGATCTGCTTGATATCTCTTAGTTTCATCATTTTCCATAGCATTTGCCTTGGTAAAGATCTGCTTTATCCAAGGAGGGTACATATTTTTTCTGCAAAGTTCTGTCCTCCCTTTAAAGCCTAAGATCTTTGAGACTTAGTGCTCTTCTTGCCATTTTCATATTAACTATTGACACTATTATGTAATTCCCTATCTATTTCCCTTCCCTCTATTAAAACTATGATAATAATTCCCTTATGTAAATATCCCCTTCCTCTGGTTGAAAAATAACCATAAGTATCTTCCTGGGAATTACTAAGTCACCTAGACCTTAGTAACAACCCTCATCCCTGCATAAATATCCCTCCGAGGTGTTTGGACTCCTTCCAAAACACAAAAAAAACCCCTCCTAATGCATTAACCCCCCCCCCCCCCGCGCATTGTATTTTTGGAATTTATTGATGTTTAATTAATAAATAGCCAGCGCACCGAAACCCATTACACTATTTCCTAAATTCTAAACCCACCCGCGCCAAGAAAAATTAAAGATTTAACGTGCGCGCTGTTCTGCTAAACCTCGCGCACCTTCTCCACCCGTCCACCGTCGGATCAGCCCTCCCAGATCCGATGGCTCTTGTACATATCGGGCGCCCTCTTGTATGGGTGCGTTAGCACCCGATGTCCGACGGTTTTACCGTCATACACCGGGACAGCTAGCGGCTTCCCATTGCATCGGGTCGCCCCTGACAGAAACCGCCTCCGTACCAAAGGCGGTCCGATGAACTCCAAAATCGCCCTTCCTCTCGCATGACAGGAGTGCCACGTCACCCCGCCATGTCACCTCCACCTCACCCCTTCCTGCCTGCGCCTGGCCCACGTCACCTGCCACTGTGTCCCGCCATGTCATCACCCCGCCGTATTGCCACGTCACCCTGCTGACGTCATCATGATGATGTCATATCTGTACCAGAGGACCCCACTGCTGATGTCATCCTCCGTACCGTTGACTTCATGCTGACGTCAGCAGCCAAAAATCGGAAAAACGCGCAAGCGCAAAAATCAAGCTTCGGAGCTCCGGAATGAAAAATAGAGGCAGTTTTCGATGCGCGATTAGCGCGACATGCTAATCGCGCATCGCTATGGAAAATGGGCCATATTGAAGAATCTTTATGGAATCTTTTGATTCCTCAGCCCTTTTTGCACCGAAAATAGCAGAAAAAGCTCGATTTTGCTAATTTAAACGTATCTGAAGACAGAGAGAGACCAGGTTCAGAGGCTAAAGAGTATCAGAGCAGATGTAAAGATAAAAACCATGTCAAAGAGTATCAGAGTAGCAGCAAGGTGTATCATAGGAGATTTTCTCAGGGCTCGAGGCAAATCAAGCATTGAAAGAAAGCCCTGAAAGTCAAGGAGCAGTTA
>APFE031263355.1:256023-336810 GCA_000404065.3 Pinus taeda | reverse complement strand
CATATTGGAGAATCTTTATGGAATCTTTTGATTCCTCAGCCAATTTTGCACCGAAAAGGGTCGGAAAGGCCCGATTTTGCAGTTTGGATCGTAGCGAAAGACAGAGAGAGACCCGGTTCAGGCATTAATGAGTATCAGAGCAAATGCGGAGCCAAAATCCATGTCAAAGAGTATCAATGTTGCGGCGAAGTGTATTAGAGGAGATTTTCTCAGGGCTCGAGGAAAATCAAGCATTGAAGGAAAGTCCTGAAAGTCAAGGAGTAGTTAAGGAACCATTCAAAGCTCACCAGCACAAATGACTGCACATTAAAGCTCACAGGAGATCAGTGGACTAGAACTCAATGCACAGTTATTACAGAACCACTGCACCAAGCCACAGAGGACAACACATTAACTCATTTTTTTTATCCAGCTGCCACTGGTGCACCCAAAGCAGATTTACTTGCATTTAATTCCAGCATAAGTTAGGTTTAGAAAGTTTTCTTCCTGCAAGCCTGTTTAGGTCGGTTGTAATAAATAACTTTAGATATTTTGCTTATATATACCACCCTGAAAAATGGAGTAGGGGTTGGTTGGTTGTTTGATCTTTGTTGGTTTTGATATTTTGCTTGAGCAGAGACTCGCACTGTAAATGTGATATTTTCTATAATCAAAGACTGCTGAAATGCATGGATTCTGAAAGTGTCTGCTGTGTTTAATTGGCCGAGGAGTGACTATGGAATTCCTGTGCTTCTACATGGTTCAATAAGTGTTTCCTTAACTCTGTTTTGTTTTCCATGTTTGTTTTTGTCATCAATCCACCATCTAAATTGCAGAAAAGAAGAATAGTTTAGGATTTGCTTGGCTGCACCCTGGGCTCAATTTCTGCAATTTCTTCATGTTTTCATCTGGAATGGTTATGAACATGCATACTTAAATGATCTTGTTTACGTTGTTTCTTTCATATATGAATGTTAGTTTAGGAATTCTTAAATGCTCCTAGATAACCATTCATTCACCTCTCTTCCCTGGTAGTTGATGAAATATTCTTAATTGCCTTTCATCTCTGACTTTCATCCCATCTTTTCATTAAATTGGTATTGTTTCATGTGTAGCTATCCCGCTCCATAATCCTCTTGTGACCAATAAAACGCAACAGCAAGCCTTAATCCATGACTCCATGCCCAATGGTTTGAACTTATCACCCGGTCCCTTGCCTCTCTGCTCCAATGCAATTTCCTTCCATCCAAACAAAAAATCAAAACCCCCGAACCCAATAACTAGCCTAAAATCATTATCAACAAAGCTAAATCATTAAGAGAGAGCCCTCTCTGATTGTAGGTGGGCTAGAACCTTCAATCCAAAGATTGGTTTGTGGTTACCTCGACCGTATCCCTTCAGGAGCTTAGGGACAACCTAAGTGATAACAGGGCCTTTAACAACCCTCACCAAAAGTGTCACCAAAGAGAGAATTAGTGACGGGCCTTTAACAACCCTCACCAAAAGTGTCACTGAAAATGGCTTTGGTGACAAACCTTAAAAGGCCATCACTATATACACTTACAACAATGATTTTTTAAAGACCGTCACCATATGCGACATTGGTGATGGACCTTAAAAGTCCACCACATGCATGAAACGTCATCAAAAAATCTTTGGAATGATCAATGATGATGAACATTTATTGACCATCACTAAAAGTAACCAAAAATATCATTAGTGATGGTTAATAAAAGATTGTCACTATAAGTGTCACCAAAGAGAGAATTAGTGATGGGCCTTTAATGACCCTCACTAAAAGTGTCACCAAAGAGAGAATTAGTGGCGAGCCTTTAATGACCCTCACCAAAAGTGCCATTGAAAATGGCTTTGGTGAAAAACCTTAAAGGACCATCACTATATACACTTACAACAATGCCTTTTTAAAGACCGTCACCATATGTAACATTGGTGACAGACCTTAAAGGTCCTTCACAGGCATGACCCTCACCAATGACCTTTTTTCTTGTAGTGTAGGGCTAGGCCCTAACCTAAGAGCTTCATCCCTCTAAGCCAACTCAATGTTGGATCAAGGTAAACATTTTCATTGTCATCAAGATATCAAAAATAACATAAGAGTAACAACCACAATGTCTTAGCTCCAAATTTTCTCTTGGATACAATGAAAATTTGAATCCTAATGAGGCCCTTGGCCTTCTTATTTATAGGAATTTAAGCTACCAACAACTTCCTAGAAATTAGGGATGCTTGGCTCCCAAACTTGAGATTGACTTGTCTTCAACTGTCACTGTCTTGACTGCCAATGAACTCAGTTAGCTTGGCTACTTACAACTCCTAGAATCCTTGGTTGGGAAAATTATCTAGAGCCCTTGTTGGGTTGAGCTACTTGTTTAGAAGCCTTGGTTGAACAAATTCTCTAGAGCCTTGTGGTGGGTATGGGGTTTGTTCTTAGTCTTAGAGCCAGGTTGGAACAAAAATTTTGGATCCCTGGACAACTTGGGTAGAGACTAATCTGGTGATGGTTAGTGGTGTATGACCGTGAGGTGGAATCACTATTTGAGGGTTGAAGTGGTTTGGAATTTGGAATCCTTAGTTTGGTTTTGGTTGGTTTATTCGATAAGATCCCACATTCAAGCTTGGAATATGGCACAAGGAAAATTGGTTGAAAGAGAGATTTGGTTCAACCCAATCTATCATCAGATGGTATGTGGATGTCCTTAACTTGGTTGGATTTTGCATTTATTATCTTCTATTGTGATTCATGTATATAAGTATTGATTATGATGGTGATATTATGGCTAAGTTGTCATGGTTTATATGTTGGTTATTTTCTAGTTTATATGTTGGTTATATGATGTATATTTTCCATGGCTCTTGACATGCTTGATGAATATATGAACGGTTGATGAATGCATGGAATAACAAATGTTATTTCAGATATTGTGAGATGGAATTAGACCTTCTTGGTGAATCTCAGATAAGTGTTAGGTCCCTATGTTCAGATATGCATTCATGACCTATAGATTACATGTTTGTCATATGTTTGAAGAAATGTTTGTCATGGTTAGGCTTGGTTAGGCCAAGTCATCGATAAAGTTTTGTGTTAGAGGCTTTTTATTTATGTCATTTATTGTTTTGGAAAGTTTCATTAAGTTTTGGCTAGTGATTTAGAGTCTAGCCTTGAAAAGGTGGCATAGATTTCATTAGCGTAAGTGCAAAATAGGTAAAAGGAGATTGAAGTCACTCCCTTACAGGCTTATGCATGTGATTGAAGGCCTATAGTCACATGGAGGTAGGGTTGTGCATGTGAATGGGAGTTCATGTTAATGAAGAAGAAAGTTAACTTGGGATTTGGGAACTTGGATGGTTGGTTTATCTCATGTGGGTCTCGTAGCTCCTAAGGAAGGTTAGTAAGGTTTTGGTTTGTCGATTTCACTTCCTTAATTGTACTTAGGAGGCTAACTCATATCAAAGTAAATTTTCATCACATGTTTACCCCAATGGATTAGTGAACCTAGGTAAATGTGGGAGGAGGGTGTTATGGAGTGGTATCAGAGAGGGTTTTGTTCTCTTTGGGTAATATCTGATACCACAAAGTGGTATCTGTTAGGATTCCAAGAAACTCTCCTAGGATGTAGCTCGGAGATGCCTGGTAACATATAAATTCAACTTATTGTTGCAAATGGATGAATGGAAGGAATGATGCTTGTCCAAGCTAGATAACCACTTCTACTTCGTTTCACTCTAGACATGTGTGAACACCCTCAAACTACAAGGCTTTAGATCACCAATTACTCACGGTTTAAGATTGGGTGAATATGGAGAATACTGACCACACCAACAAATGCACAAGACCATGTGATGGCCAACTGCAACCAGTAAAGAAGCCTGCAAATCTAATCTACTAATGCATAGACAGGATGACAACTCTCTGGCACCAGATGAAGAGAAACCTGAATAACTCATTCAATGATACATAGAAGATTTTAACACAGAGGTAGGATGATAGCTACTCTAATGCTAAACATCAAGAGTTCAAACATATAGCATATTAGGCACAACTTGGAAGAGAAGAGAAATGGAAAGTGAACAATTAATAGTAAAAAAGCTTGTATTAGCTGAAAATGAAGACGAGACGCTGCAGTGTCAAAATAGTTACAGTCTCCAAACGCTGAACCTTACATCAAAACATCAACCATCAACCCTAATTAATCTTGTTTTTGGGTATATATAGAGTTTCATTACAAAGGTACCTGGCCATTTTAGGTATGGAGGGGTCATAATTGACCACCAACTACATTTAACTACCTGATGGAGTCTCTGAGTGCATTTGCTTGTTTTAGTGGATGAATCTAATTTTAGGGGCTCTACTGTCCTCTCGGGCAGGTGGAGTGTTCGCATCAGTGAAGTTCCATAAATGTTAAATGCAGTTACCTACTCACGCTCTCTTCTTTTCCTCCTCAGCCATACTGTCTATTAAATGTGGTTGTTGAGGAGCAACTGCGACTAGTATTGATAGGTTGGTCATCTTCGTCCTTCGGGCACACAAAGCGATCAAGGGAGGTGGACTGCATGGCGAATAGATGGGTTGGATGAAGGAGAAAGATCCGTTGTCGGGTCAGGAGAATAGATGGTGGAGACGAGATAGCAGGATATCGAAAAAAGTGGGTGCGGGATGAACGTGGGTCGTTGGATCTCAAGCGGACAGATCCAACGGTGATCGGGCAAAGAAGGCACGCGGTAGTTATCGGGCGGGGATGGAGGATTAAGCGGTAAGTGGTATTGATCGCACCGCCTTTGGGCGTTAGGCAGTAAGAGGGTGAGGGCAAGAAATTCATACAGTGTGTGACATGTAGCAGGGGAGGAGAGAGAAAAACCACTCTCCATCGCGCATTAACATTTCATCACATTGTGGGTGTGAAATGTGCAAGGACTGTCTGATCTTGTTGGAGATGATCAAATGGTGGGGATTTAATCATGCATGTTTTCTATTGGGCGCAATGGGGAGCCATTGGATTGGGAGGTGTAGATCGATGACTGTGATTAAAGGTGATGATTTCATAAGGGCGCAAAGTCATATGGGCGCGATTTCATGGGGTTTTGGCTTTAGTGCTCGGGTCTTACAACAAAAGGGGTTTTGTTGGTCTTAGAAGAAAAGTAGAGAAAACGGGGATGAAGGGAGAATGGGCGAGTCAAAGGGAAAGGAGAAAGCAAATGTTATAAGCTTCTTTCGATCAAGACCAAGGACCAAGCTCACCTTCGGCCTTTAGAGAATCAACATTATATAGCAGAGCTAACACTTGCTCCTTCTAGGGATGAGATCCTCCCTATGAGGTCTTAAGAAGTGTAGACCAATGCTTCTCCTGTCAAAACCAAATTAGCAAAATTTCCTAGTGTTCCATTGGGCATGGATTCTAATTAAGCCCACACTAAAATTGATAAAACAACAGATTTACAATTTTAAGGCCTAAAGACCATAAACAACATAAATTTTCAAAAATCGCCCATTAACAGGGCCATCAAAAATTGTCTCTCCTTCCATACTTTTCAACATGAAAGTATTGTTCCCCTGGATCTGAGTGATGAAAAAAGGCCCCATCCATAGAGAATCAAACTTCCCATGGTTGCCTTTCTTCTCTTTCAGTGCATCCCACTTAAGAACCAAGTCTCCAACCTGAAAATTGTCTAATTTTGCCTTCCTGTCAAAGGCTTCCTTGATTCTCCTTTGATTTGTTGCAGACTTCTCAACCAGATGATCCCAGATTTGATGCACTTCGGCCAAATCACAAATCCTCTTTGCCATTTCCTCTTCTTCATTCTGTTCTACTTGCAAGAATTTGACCACAGGGAGGGTTAACTGAATTGGGAATATAGCCTCAGTGCCATATACCAGCTTGAATGGAGAATTCCCTATGGATTTCTTGGTGGCCACTCTATCACCCCACAATGCATACTTGAGCTTAGAATCCCAGTTCTATTTGTTGTCTTCCAACATCTTTTTAATTATCCTTATCAGGATTTTGTTGGAATATTCTGCTAGACCATTGCCTTGAGGGTAGTATGAGGTGGAATGAACTAGCTTAATGCCCATTGAGTCACACATGTCCACCAACTCTTTTGCCCTGAAGGTTGCTACATTATCTGTGACTAATTTATGTGGACAATCAAACCTAGTGAAGATATTCTCTGTTAAGAACTTCATAACCACATGGTGATCAACCTTTCTGGTAGGGATGGCCTTAATCCATTTAGTGAAGCAATTAATGGCTACTAAGATCCATCTATGATGGCCACTGTAATGTGGATTGATTTCCCCTATGAAATCCAAGCCTCATTGTTGAAAAGGGCCACTAGCACGTATTGGCTTTAAGGGCAGGGACTCCAATTGTTGTTTCCCTTCAAATCTTTATCACCTGTCACAAGATTTAACAAATGAAAAGACATTAGAAAATAAGGTGGGCCAATAGTACCCAGGTCTGAGGATCCTGTGGGTAGTATTTTTCCAATAATGATGCCCTCCACATATGCTGGAATGAAACTGATACATATCTTCTATGGATTTTTGTCTATTTAGACATCTAAGAAGGATTCCAGATGGGTCCCTCCAATAGAGCAGGTTTTTATGAATGCAATATTTGGCTGCCCTAAGCTTAATAGTTTTGGCTTGGCTTGAACTAAGGCCTTGAGAAACTTCCAGCTTCAGCAAGAATTGGGCTATTGTAGAGTACCATTCACAAGAGGCTAGATTTTCTTCCAATGACTGATTTTGTCCTGGTTCAATTGTTTATTCTTCTATCTAACCATCCTCTGAATTTGTGCTTATCAAATTCATGTCCAGCATTCTGCAATTTTCTTCAGCCATTAATCTAGCAAGGCCCTAACCTCTTAGTAGCTTGGTGGGCTTCAATTCTATGTTGAATTCAATAAGCTTTGCAATCCATTTAGCCCTTCTTCCATCAACATCTGGCTGCATTAGGACATCTTTTATTGAAGCAGAGGGCACATATGCAATTACCTTGGAATGCAGAATGTAAATTCTAAAATATTTCAACGATTTGATAAGAGCATATGCCTTTTTTTCAATGATATCATACCTCAACTCAGCATCCCTTAAGGTTTCGCTAAAAAATGCCACTGGATGTTCTAAACCTTCTTCATCTACTTGTAATAAAACTGCTACAAGGGTGTCATCAAAGACAAACGAAAATATATGGAACTCCTTGCTGTAATCTAGGCTGACCAAAGTAGGAGCTTTCATAATGGCTCTCTTGATGGATTCAAAAGATCTTCTTGCTACATCAGTCCATTTGATTTCTGACCCCTTTTTCAACATGGAGGTGATATGTTTTACAAGTTTTACAAAATTTGGGATAAACCTCCTTACAAAATTTATCTTGCCCAGAAAAGACTGGATATCCTTCTTTGATCTCAGGATAGAGAAGGTCTATATTTATCTTACTCTTTCCGGGTCAATTCTGACACCTGTAGTAGAAACAAAGTGTCCTAAAAACTTGCCTTCTTCTAGAGAAAACTGTGACATTTTAGGATTGACTGAAATCCCAAACCTTCTGCACTTTAGAAACACTTCTTCAAATGTTGCAAATGGTCTTGATGGCTGCTGGAGTATATTTTTATATCATCCAGGTAGATAAGGATGAACTTATCCTTCTCTCCTACAAATGCTATATCCATAGCTCTCTGAAAGGTGACTCTAGCATTCATCAGCCCAAAAGGCATCTTGGAATACATAAAAGTGCCCCAAGGAGTGGTGAATGCAGTCTTCTCTTGGTCATCTAGATGTACAACTTATACCCTGAAAATCCATCCAGGAAAGACATCACTTTGGCTCCTGAGACTTTCTGCAGCAAATGCTCCATCTTGGGTAGAGGATAATTATCTTTCTTAGAGCATTTGTTTAAGTTTCTGAAATCAACGCAAAGCCTGATTTCTCCACTTTTCTTCCTCACCACTACCAAGTTGGCTACACATTTTTAATATCTAAGAGGGACTATGATTTTGGCAGCCAATAGCTTCTTGATCTCTTTTTCAATCAGAGGGAGGAACAAAGGATTTATGGGCCTTAGTTTCTGCTTAAAATGGATGGTGTCTTTCTCTAAAGGAATTTTATGTTTGATGATATTTTTGTCATAAGTTTTTAGGTCACTATATTCCCAAGCAAAAACATCGGAAAATTGCTTCATTAAATTGCAGTACTCAAAACTTTGGGCAACAGATAGATGGGTGGATAGATTTATATATCTTGGATGATCTGGACTCCCTATATTATGCCTATGGACTGCAGATTGTTCTTATTTTGGGGCAGCTTTATAAGCACATCATTCTGGTCAAAAAGCTTTTCTAAGGGGACGAGGCCCTTAGGTATTTGATTGTTGGGTAGCTGGACAATGCTATCTTTGCCAATTTTGTTCTTTAGTTGGGATTGGGGGTTTCCTTCCAAAGCGTCGTTCTCTTGGTCAATTTTCATTTCAAAGAATTCATCAATGACTTGCAAAAACCTATTGACTTCATCATCATCTTCAAAAACTTTCCAATGGTGGACATTATCAGGGAAGGATGGTCTATATTTCATCTGAACTTCGTAAACTAGTATGGGAGGCATGGGAGGGAAAAACATGCTAGCAGACACAACAAGGGAATCAGCGAGCTAATTTTTGACTCTAGGGATATATGAGATACAAAATTATCAAAATAATCTTTGAGTCTCCATACCTCATCTCTATATGCTTTCAGCCTTGGGTGCTTCACTTGAAATGTTTTGTTCACTTGCTTAATGATGAGATCAGCATCTCCAAATACCTTTATGTTTTTGATTCCTCTGTCTTTAGCTATGTTAAGGCCCAATATCAGAGCCTCATACTTTTCTATGTTATTGGTAACTTGAAAAATCAGCTTGAAAGACAGATGTATGCTTTCTTGTTTTAGAGATATTAGCACCACCTCTTCTCCTGCAGTTTCCCTTGAACATGCTTCATTAAAGAACATATCCCAAGCTGGTGTCCCTTCTTCTTCCATAGCCTAGCCCACTAGTTTTTTTATCTGCATTAAGGCCTTCTAAGATTCTTCAATTTGGAGAATGCATGCCCCAAATTCAGTGTCCACAACGTAAATAGGATGATTAGAAGGATTCTTCTCATAACTAATGATATAGGCTAGTTGGGCTTCCATGTACAATCTCCTGCTTCCACCCAAAAAAAACTAGGATAGTGGCATAAGATAGATCATTCTGTAACGTCCCACCTAGTCTCTTAATCCACCCTCTAGACAGCATCATGCCAAACTTAGGAGGGACATCTGCTACCACAATGTCCATCATCATGCTCTTCATGGGTAGCCGAGTTAGGGTAATAGCTAAATCTTTGATCAATCCCAGACATTTCACCTTTCTTGAATCAAATAAGAATAAATCATGATATGGTCTGGTGATATCAAGGCCTAACTCTTCCATGACAGCTTTGGGCATTAGATTGTGGTTGGCCCCTATGTCTAGTAGGCAGTTGTGGAGGATTTTGTCATGAATGGTCAAGGAGACATAAAATTATGGAGAATTATCATCATCAGGTTCAGTCATTGGGCTAAGCACAACTGCAAGTTTGTCATCTTGCAAATTGACATAGTCAGTGGAGGCTTGCATGACTTTCAGCTCAAGAGCATCAAGGATAAGCTTTTAAAAACTTCACTCTTTGCAAGTTCTATCAGAGGCACATATATTTTTAACTTCTGGACTTCTGATTCAAAGTTGAAAGGGGAAGGGGACTTTTCGGGACCTCTTACCTCTTGAGTTGGTGCTTTGAGGATGACTGGGTCAGCTACTGGCCTTTTCTGTTTGATGTTCTGATGCTCTGTGGGGACAACAACTCTTTGGACAGGATTCTCCTTGACATTGCTTGGTCTTGACCTCAGATTATATCTTTGATGTTTATCAGTCTGCAGAATAGCCTCTTTGTCCCACTCTTGATTGGTTTGGTCTTGGAGTAATGATTCTTCATAGGCAACCAATGTCAAGAAGGCAGCACTGCCCTTATCTTCCATGCAATGAATTTCATCCTCTTCTTCAAAATGCGCGTCTTCCACGACTACGTTTTGGAAAGGAGCCTTAACCTTTTGTTCTTCACCAGCTTGTTTACCCCTCTGAATGATTTTCAATTGTTCATTTTCTCTTTTGAATGGATTTATATTTCTTGGAGCAAATGTGTTTGGAAGCCTTGCCTTCCCAGAGCTTTGCTTAAGCTTCAACTTATATATTTCAGCAACCAATGACTCTATCATTTTAGTCATTTTGTCTAATTTAGGTTCTGAAGATGAAGCAGACGAAGAAGAAGCCTCACCTCTCTGCCTTCTTCTATCAGCATGACCTTTGAGTTTTTCTACATCCATGATATTAGATTCTACCTCTAGGGTTGCATCTTGCATTTCGGCAAGAGTGGCACATCTTCTTTCTCTTAACAGCAAGCAAAAATCAGAGTCAAATGCATTAGCATAAGTGAGTTTGGCAGAGGTTGGGGTAGGCTTTACTTCAACTGGTATCTTACTATACATATGATTGAATCTTTTATTAAAATAGGCAATCATCCCCATTTTCCCTCTTGAGATTTCCAAACTCAGTATGGTAATATAGCAGGTATTTTTTGTCTTCCCAATGCTTCAAAAATACATCATCTAATGCTTCAATGTCAACTATGGACCTAAGGGTAAACTCTCTGAACCATTTTCGAGCCTCTCCATTAAGGCTTTGGACAAATACTCTCATACACACATCATCCTCACTGATATTTAGGTTATCAGCATAACTAGAAAAAGACTCAAGGTGTTCTTCAACAGTTACTCCCTCTGTACCAGTGAACTTAGGCATGTATTTCTGGTATTCTCCTATAGGCATGGTGTTCAAAGGAACAGGCAGGACCAGAGGTCCATACCTAGAAGCAATGATTCTTTCCATTTTGTGGGTGCTTGTTGGCCTGCCATGACTGGGGTAGATGGAAGAGTACCGGTCGTTTGGATGATAGGAGATTGAGGAATGAATGATAGGGATAAAGGAAAATGATGGACTGTATGGGAGGCTTTCTTTGGACTGAGATCCAAAGGGGAACTTAATGAACAAGGAGCTTTATGAATCTTTGAGAGTATTCCTTCACTAACAATGCTAGGCTCTATACCTTCCAACTGTACATTCTCAGCTATAATCTTCTCTTGCAGAGATACATAAGATTGTTTAGGCTTACCTGATCCTGATGCTCCTTTTTGTGATGTTTTTCTTTGCTTGAAAATCTTCTCAGGGTCAGGCTTTACGTCAACCGATGATTTCTGAGGATTTTTCTGGGTATGCCTCACGAACTGAGCCAGAACTGTAATGTGGAGTTGCCAAAGGTTGGCCTTCCAGTAGACTCACCAGATAGATGATTGCAACCAGAAATGTGTCCAGACTTTGTATCATCAAAGCTAGAATTGTGTCATTCTCTTAGGGAAGCTGAGCTTCAATCTCCTCTCCCCGGCAACGACACCGATTATATTAGGATTCCCAGAAACTCTCCTAGGTTGTAGCTCAGAGATGCCTGGTAACATATAAATTCAACTTATTGTTGCAAATGGATGAATGGAAGGAATGATGCTTGTCCAAGCCAGATAACCACTTCTACTTCATTTCACTCCAGATATGCATGAACACCCTCAGACTACAAGGATTTAGACCACCAACTACTCACAGTTTAAGATTGGGTGAATATGGAGAATATTGACCACACCAGCAGATGCACAAGACCATGTGATGGCCAGTTGCAACCAATAAAGAAGCCTAGAAATTTAATCTACTAATGCACAGATACGATGACGGCTCTCTGGCACCAGATGAAGAGAAACCTCAATAACTCATACAATGATGCATAGAAGATTTTAATACAGAGTTAGGATGATAGCTACTCTAATGCTAAACATCAAGAGTTCAAACATACAACATATCAGACACAGCTTGGAAGAGAAGAGAAATGGAAAGCGAGCAATTAATAGCAAAAGAAGCTTGTATTAGCTAAAAATGAAGATGAGATGTTGGGAGTGTCAAAATAGTTATAGTCTCCAGAGTTGAACCTTACATCAAAACATTAACCATCAACCCTGATTACATATTGTTTTTGGGTATATATAGAGTTTCATTACATAGGCACTTGGCCATTTTAGGTATGGAGGGGTCATAATTGACCACAAACTTCATTTAACTACCTGATGGAGTCTCTGAGTGTGTTTTCTTGTTTCAGTGGATGAATCTGATCTTTTCAGGGGCTTTGCTATCCTCTCGAGCAGGTGGAGTGTTCGCATTGGTGAATTTTGATAACTATTAAATGTAGTTACGTGCTTACGCTCTATCCTTTTCCTCCTTGGCCATATTGTCTGTTAAATGTGGTTTTTGAGGAGCAACTGTGACTAGTACTGGTAAGCTGGTCACCTTTGTCCTTTGGGCACACAGAGCGGTCAAGGGACGTGGATTGGATGGCGAATAGATGGGTTGGATGAAGGAGAAAGATCAGTCGTCGGATCGGGAGAATAGATAGCAGAGATGAGCTGCCGGGAATATCAAAAAAAGCAGGAGTATGATGAATGTGGGTCGTTGGATCTCAAGCAAACAGATCCAACACTGATTGGGTAGAGAAGGTGTGCAGCGATTATCGAGCGGGGACAAAGCATTAAGTGGTAAGCGATATTGATCTCATCGCCTTTGGGCATCAGGAGATAAGAGGGCAAAGGCATGCGATTCCATTCGAAGCGTGACATGTAGCAGTAGAGGAGAGAGAAAAACCACTCTCCATCGCACGTTAACATTTCATCACATTGTGGGCGTGAGATGTGCGAGGGTTGTCCGATCTTGTTGGAGATGATTGGACGGTGAGGATTTAATCATGTAGGTTTTCTATCGGGCGGGATGGGGATCCATTGGATTGGGAGGCAGAGATCAACGACTGTGATTAAAGGCAATGATTTGATAAGGGCACAAATTCATATGGGTGTGGTTTCATGGGGTTTTTGCTTTAGCGCTTGGGACTTACAACAAAAGGGGTTTTGTTGGTCTTAGAATAAACGTAGAGAAAAAGGGGATGAAGGGAGAATGGGTGGGTCAAAGGGAAAGGAGAAAGTTATCGTTATAAGCTTCTTTCGAGCATGACCAAGGACCAAGCTCACCTCTGGCCTTTAAAGAATCAACATTATACAACAGAGCTAACACTAGCTCCTTCTGGGGATGAGATCCTCCCTGTGAGGTCTCAAGAACTGTAGACCAATGCCTCTCCTATCAAAACCAGATTAGAAAAATTTCCTAGTGTTCCATTGGGCATGGAGTCTAATTAAGCCCACACTAAAATTGATAAAACAACATATTTACAACTTTAAGGCCTAAAGACCTTAAAAAACATAAATTTTCAAAAATTGCCCATTAATGGGGCCATCAAAAACTGTCTCTCCTTCCATGTTTTTTAGCATGAAAGTATTGTTCCCCTGGATTTGAGTGATGACAAAAGGCCCCATCCATAGAGCATCAAACTTCCCATGGTTTCCTTTCTTCTCTTTTAGTGCATTCCACTTAAGAACCAAGTCTCCAACCTGAAAATTATCTGATTTTTCTTTCCTGTCAAAGGCTTCCTTGATTCTCCTTTGATTTGCTACAGACTTCTCAACTAGATGATCTTGGATTTGATGCACTTCGGCCAAATCACAAATCCTCTTTTCCATGTCCTCTTCTTCATTCTATTCTACTTGCAAGAATTTTGCCATAGGGAGGGTTAACTGAATTGGGAATACAACCTCAGTGCCATATACCAGCTTGAATGGAGAATTCCCTGTGGATTCCTTGGTGGCCACTCTGTCAGCCCACAGTGCATACTTGAGCTTAGAATCCCAGTTCTTTTTGTTGTCTTCCAGTAGCTTTTTAATTATCCTTATCAATCTCTTGTTGGAAGATTCTGCTAGACCATTTCCTTGAGGGTAGTATGAGGTGGAATGAACTAGCTTAATGCCCATTGAGTCACACATGTCCACCAACTCTTTTGCCCTAAAGGTTGTTGCATTGTATGTGACTAATTTATGTGGATAGCCGAACCTAGTGAAGATATTCTCTATCAAGAACCTCATAACCACATGGTGGTCAGCCTTTCTAGTAGGGATGTCCTCAATCCATTTAGTAAAGTAATCAGTGGCTACTAAGATCCATCTGTGCTGGCCACTGGAATGTGGATTGATTTCTCCAAGGCTAGAAGGGCTAGATTCTAGCCTAAAATCAGGTTGTGGTTACCTTTTTAATCCTTTATTAGCCTAAAGCAAATTACAAAGTGCTAACAAAAAGTAAAAGAAAAGAATTAGGTGATAATTCTATTGGCTATGTTTACAAACCACAATTCCAAATGGAGTGCTTTGCATGAATATAGGAAGTCTTCTCAACTTAGATTTTATCTGACATTATGTGGATTTGTGTTATATTCATGAACATGTATTTGATAGGTATAATAGTTGGTTTTCAGTTATGGTTGGATTCATCAAGGAATTGGAGTTCCTTGAGAGATGCTAAATGTACATGTTTAGTTACAGGTCAGCGTGCTTAGCATAGTGAGATAAGGTAACTTGTATTTTGTTATTTTTATTTATACATTGACAATTATATGTTTATGGAAGTATGATGCAAAGGATTGCATGACAAGAGAGACTGCCATGAAATATTGAAAATACTCGGGTTGAGCTTTCCCTTGGAAGCAATGGGAACCCATGGGCATTGAGTCATGGTGTATGTTGGTATTTTTGTGCTTCTGGTGCTTTTTGATATGTTTGCACTTGATTTTCAATTTGTTTTATGTATGGTGCATGGCCATGCCACTTTGTTTTTGGTGTCATATTATTATTAGTTTCCATGGATTTATTTTGTTTCTTTTTGTTCTTTCCTTTTATGTTTTAAGGATCTTGGGACTTGGTTCAGAAAGAGGAAGTTAATGGAGCTTTGGGAGAGTTGTGTGGTACCCAACAAGTAATATGAGACTTAGATGAAGCTCAATGCATGAGTAAAGGGTAGCTGAAGGTAAGAATATGACAACCAGTTGGACTAGTTGGGTCCATTGGGATGAATGGATGGTGGCAAGACAATCATGATAAAGGTAACATGAAAGGTAAGGCAAATGGATTTGGAGCATTATATGCCTTAGTTATGTTGGGAATTGTTGTTCTCAATAGCTGTGCATAGATAAAGGAAGTTCTCTTAACCTTAATCTTATGATATATAGTAAATATGTTGTGATCATCTTTATGATGTTGTCTATATATATGTATATATGTATGTATGCCATTATATGATGGGGTCATTAGGGATCATGATTTATTTAGGCTAATGATTATGTGTATATATGTATGCATGTATGTCGTTGTCTGGCAGGGATGTCGAGGAACATGGTTGCTTAATGCTAATGTTTATATGTATGTATGTCAGTTTCTAACAGGTTTGTTAGGGATTGTTCTTGTAGATAAATGATTTCTTATGTAGGTGAATGACATGAAGAGGTTCTTGGTTTCATGAGGAATCAAGTGGAAAGGGGTAGCCCTGGAAGAGCTATGAGGTCAGTATCATGTGGATATGATTTGATATTATGTGCTTATACTATGTCTATGTTTATGTTATGGGCAGGTTATGCTAAGGGATACATCAGTGGATTGAAATCAGTGTGATCTATGACATGTTGGGACAAGCATGGATAAGACACTAAAAGCAATGTTGCTTGGTAGAGTCAGTGTGTGGGATTTGGATGCAAAGTACCTTTGTTGTGTATCTATTGTACATGTTGTACCTATAGTGTTTTGTGTGTTTTTCATATGCAGTATTGTGTACATATGGTGGTGTGTGCATGTTACATGTGTAGTATTGTGTACGTATAGCGTTGTTTGCATGTTGCATATGTGGTATTATGTACATATATGTTGTGTGCATGTCGTATATGCGGTGTTGTGTATGTATAATGTTGTGTGTGTGTTTTATGTGTGGAGTTATGTACATATGATTTTGTGTGCATGTTGTATATGTGGTGTTGTGTACATATGGTGTGATGTGCATGTTGTACATGTGGTGTTGTGTGAATGTGGTGTTATGTACATGTGGTAGATGCGTTGTTGGGTGCATGTGGTGTTGTGTACACATTATGCAGGTGGTGCTATATACATGTGGTGTTGTGTACACATCATACAGGTTGTGTTGTATACACATCGTGCAAGTTGTGTTGTACATCTGGTGTTGTGTATATGTGGTGCTATGTACACATTCTGCAAGAAGTGTTATGTACATGTGGTATTGTGTACATACCATACACATTATGTTGTATACATGTGGTACTATGTTATGTGCATTGTGTAGTCATTGTATCATGACATGTGTATTTGTTGTGTTGTACTATGTGTATGTATAGATCTAGTGTTGTACACTTGATGTAGGTGTATGTGTTGTGTTGTATGTCGGGTGTAGGTGTATGCATTGTGTGGTGTTGTACATAGGATGTAGGTGTATGTATTGTGCAGTGTTGTATGTTGTGTGTGGGTGTCTATGTGTGATGTACATTATATGTATGTGTACATGATTGAAGAAAATAGAAGATACTTAGCGCTTGTTGGGTTTGGAAACAGATTCGGTGTGTGTACAAAAAGGATAAAGAACAAAAGTAGAAGCAAAGAATTATTTGAACAAAAGTATTAGTATTTTATTTATGTATTAATTATGCATGTTATCTAAGATTTTGATCTATGATGGTTAAGTTTTTAGATAACCAGATGTAATATGTTTATACATGATAATTTGATCAAAGATCTAGTTTGACTTATTGTGACAAGAAGTAAAAAGGATTGTAGGTGTACCTTATTGATGAGCTACCAATAAGGTATGATTTGAATTTAATTCAGCTTATTTGAATCTAATGGAAATTATGTGCTTAGTTCCGGAAGGCATGGAAATTTTGGTTTGGGTGGTTGAAACCGAATGTAAGAATTTGTAGTAGTAGTGAAAGGAATTGGAACAGGCAGCAATATGTTGGTAAAGCACTTCAGGAGTAGGGACATTGTGGGACACTAGTACCCAATAGTTTCCATTGATTTCCATGAGCATGTTATGGCCGGGATGATGGTTTTGAGGTAGGGATATGCCTTGGTTTTTGGACCTTCCGATTCGAGGAAACCTTACCAAGGGAGGGGTCGCCTGAGGGATTGTGTGGCAGAGAAGGGGATTCCCATGGAACTTAGAAGGTGTGTGACTACTCAGAAGGGGGTGATCGTATTTCCTGGGGGATTGTGTAGTAGAGAAGGGAGGGTTAGGGAATACATTGATTTTGGTCATTAGCATTGTCAAATAGAATCGGAAGCTCAATGGGAGTGCGCCATGGAATAATAAGTCGGTAATTGTTTACTAAGAGGACAAGTGGCATGGGATCATAGTGTTGGAAATGGGATGCAGCTATGAATTTGGTAATAGATTATGGACTTCTTAGGAAGGAGGTGAATCCTGGTGTTGGCTGATAAAATTACCTATTTTTCACTCACCTTATATGTTCCTTTTTATCCATTTCAAAATTTTTATGAGGTCTATTTATATCTCAAATCAACGAAGGTATATTAAATTGGCAAGTCTTCTTGAAATGTTAATTGATGAAGCATAGTCCTAGGGGAACAATGCTTAGATGGCTAGCTAATTGAATTCTATTGCAGAATCATGTCGGGTGATGCTTAGAGGAATACAAGTCAACATGATGCAATTAATAGGATGGAAGCACTATTCAATGATGAGATTGTTAAAACTATTCTATTGTCGAGGAGATGATAAATCAACTCTAACTATTATATTTGCATTATGTTTTCTATCTGAACAATCATTGTATATTTGTGAGAAGGCATGATTGCCACAATTTTTGAGTTTGTTAATTGATATTCATGTAATGATAAAATGTATAATTAAGGCTCAGCGAAGGAGAATGGCAGACTTTTCTTTTGGACATGTAACAACAGAAATTTAATTGCAATTCCTTTTGGTTAATGTGAATTCCAGTCTTCCGTAATCTTGTGAGATTTCTAACTCTTTGCCACAACCATGATTGGAGAGTTGGACCCACTCTCCGAATCATTTGTTGTAGGATTTAATCATGTGAATAGGTATGCATTTTGGTTATGTTGGTAATGTTTTATAATTGTTGTTCTTTCTTTACTATTTTATAATCTTGATGTGATTCCTAATCATTGTTACTCTAGGTTGTTGTTAATGTTAATCACTTTCTCGTTACTCTATTCGTAGCATTTGTTGGGCCTTATATTTTTTAAATGCTCAATATTGAGTAGGTAACCTGTGGCCTGCATAGACTTTGCACGATAACCTTGAAATAATTAACGAACCTCGGAATGACAAATAAATGTGGAATGGATTGTATCTATAGCTCATATTTGAACTCCAACATGTTGGCAACATTGTTGGGGAGGCTATAAAAGGCATAAAAGTACAACCAGTATTGACCATAGGAAAACTCTATCGTCTTAGTTAGGTGAAGCTTTTACTAAACCTCTTTTAAGACACGAAAATTAGGCTATTTTGATTGCTTTATTTTTCTGCCTTTTTGTTGATCATAGGAAGCACTCTCTCATCTTGGTCAGGTGAGGCTTTGCACCAAAGCTTTTCCAAGGCTTGAGCATTAGATCACTTTGATTGTTTCCTTATTTCTCATGGATTATAGGAACCACTCTCTCGTACTGGTCAGGTGAGGTTTGTACCAAACCTTTTCTAGGACCTGAGCATTAGATTGCCTTGCTTGTTTTAATTATCTGCCTTTTTTGCCGTAAAAATCCAATCTCACGTCCTAGTTAGGCAAGGCTTGTACCAACCCTTTTCCAGAACCCTATCTCTAGATTTGTTTTGTATTTTTTAGTCTAATTCTTTACTTTTATATTGTATGAATAGGGAAACAAACAAAAGGGGTAGAGGAAGATCCCCAAAAAGAGGTTGAGGAGGGAAATATCTAGGTATAATCACCTATATCTAGGAAATAATCGCAAGAGCTAAATCAAGAAACTGATCAAGGAGTGATGTCAAGGTAAGATCTCATATGAGATTCAGGCCCCAGACAATTCCGCAACCAGGGCCCTCCTCAATAGAAGAAACAAATTCTAGATAAGAGTAAGAAGGGAGAAAAGGATCTAAGGAATTAAGTGTTGAAGGTTTGTTGGGAACATCCCAACTTGACCTAGTTTTTGGTGAAGACTCCACATTTTGTGGAACGGAGTTCGAAGTAAATAATGTAACGGAGTGCAAAATGGGCCCTATAGTAGAGCTCCAAAGTGGATCGTGTAGTAATTATACTACGCATTATATGGGCTTCGGGCAGGCAAAGCCCCTCCTTTTTGTAAGGAATGTAACTTTTTAGAAGACAAATTGTGTTTAGACCAAAGTAGCTTGTATTAGGGATTCCATGATATTTTGAAGATATATCCCTCCATGTAATAACATATATAGGGATCAATAATAAGAAGAAGAATCATCTTTATGGTTTGAATCTATGTTTATGGTCAAATTATTGTGATCTGTAGTTTGTGGCGAAAGAAAGGCTCTGCAGTTGAGTGTGCAGAGGCCTGAGTCTATAGTTGAGTGCACAGATGACCTGCAACTTAGTGCGTAGGTCGAGAATTAAATTTTGTACATGAATTATTGATATAAGTAATAGTTCTTGTGGACATAATCCCACATTAGGATGAACCACGATAAAACTTGTGTTTTCATATGTATTTGCTTAGTATATGTTGTAGCATAGCAGTTTATTACAATTG
Organism: Pinus taeda; assembly: GCA_000404065.3. Taxonomy (NCBI): domain Eukaryota; kingdom Viridiplantae; phylum Streptophyta; class Pinopsida; order Pinales; family Pinaceae; genus Pinus; species Pinus taeda. The sequence continues at coordinate 317,010 of APFE031263355.1, read as the reverse complement.
CATTTTTTTACAGCGCAGTGATTATTATGGGTTTATATGATATTTTTATGTGATTCAATGAGTGCAGGGAAGTAATCTATAAATGTTAAAGATAAAAGAACACAAAATTACCACATCGCATCATCCCTCAAGGCTGCAGAAACCTGGTTCTACATCCTCCCATAGTCACTTCTGGTGATGATCTGAAAATGGGGCACTTAGGCTTCTTGTCTAACTTACAAGAACCTATCCCACTTCCAAAGCTTTAAATATTCCCCAAGTCTTATTGATTAACCAATGCGGAATTAAAAATGCTTGAAAATATAGGTGTATGTTAGTTTTTTTTTTTTTTAACTAATTATGTGTTTTAAATTCTGTTGTATAGGCTGATATGTAAATACATACAATAATAAATAATGCATCAATAAACAAAACACACAGAACAACAATTTAATTAGGAGTTCGCTCAAAATTTTTGCGCTACATCTCTGTGAGCTCTAGTCAGCTCAACTAGGCTCTCTTGGATTATGGCAGGTCCTTTTACAAACTCTTGGCTCAACTCCACTGTTTTACACAAGAACAATGAGCTCAAAACACCATCTCTCCCTGGCTCATGAAGCTCTCGGCTCTCGCTCTAGCTCTTGGCTCTCACTCTCACTCTAGCTCTTCGGCTCTGGCTTCTTTGGCTCTCAACAATGTACATCCTCTGGCATTTCACTTGAACTCCAAGTAACTCCCTTGGCTGCTCTACACTCCAGCTTTTGCTTTCCACCTTTTTCTTTCTGTGCTGCTACTCTCAATTGAGCTCTTTCAAACCTCTGTGCTGCCAGCTTTGGCTTCACTTTCTACTTGTGCTCAGTTTCAGCAACAACTCCAACAACAACCTTTTTGTCTCTAACATTCATGGCTTTTAAGCCAACTAGAGTTGTTTGTTTGTTTCCTCTTCGTGGGCTCTCTGGCTCCCAGCCTCTGTCCACTCGAATCCCCCTCTGGGAATTAGCAATCATTGCCAAATGCCTTCAGGGATGGTGGCCACCTGTTCCGTAATGGAATGGACCATCGGTGCCCTTGAAATCCCAAAGATGGTCGTTCTCGGCTTACACAATAAAATACACAGAAAACCTATAAAAATCCGCCCAAAGGCATCTATCGGACTTCAAAAACTATTAACTCCATCTTATATTCCATCATGTCCACCTTTTAAATCGCTATCACGGGTCGTAAATGCCCATTCAATGGTTTCCCTTTGTATTTTTAAAATACATTAAAACATTGCAAAAATCCTGCAAAACGGCCCATATCTGACTTGAAACAATATATATTTTCATTCACAAACCCTTTCAGGTCCAGTTTTCATCGTATTGGTGCTTCCCTTCATGTTTCATTTGATAAATGAAATTCGTGAAAATACATAGAAAAGTGTCATTGATGGAACTCAAAATATTTTAAATATAGTTCATATTGTTGTCGGGTATGGCCATTGCCGATACCGACTCATCGATTCGATCATTGGCGATAGGCATATCGCATATCACATGAGCCCCAGGGCCTGTCCATATGGCATGGCCTATGCCAACACAATCCGCCGATGCCGATATCAGTGATCGCAATATCGCTTGACTCGGGGTCTCGCCTTTGCCTCATGGTATCGCTGATTGTGATCCGTCGTTATCGACGAACACAATATTAGTGGCCTGGTCCCACCTTTTATGTTATATGTGCATGTGCCTTCCTCTGACCTAATTTGTTGGGGATCAGAAATCAGGGGCGCTTCCCATTTTCAATTAAATCCACCTTTGACCTCCTCCGATGCGGTTTTCTTCATAAAGCCTTTTAGGCTATTTTTAAAAGGATTTTGCCTCCTTTTTAAGGAACAAAGGCATCTTCTTTCTGCAATAACTTTTATATCTTAAGTCCATTTTTTCCCATTCAAGTTGTAGCAGATTTAGGATGATACAATCTCTGTAATGGGGCTATTTCCAAGAAATTCCTTGGACTTTCATTTTCCTCAATGAGGAATACTAGACTTAGGAGTCTATCCAAAATCAATTTTGGATCACGCCTTCCCACTAAAAGAAATTTTGGTCTCCAAAAAACTGATATACTAATCTAAACAGTAAATGAGAGTGACTCACCCTCTTCTTTCATCCTCCCTACACTTGCCTTGCATAGTGCCTCTGAACCAAAGTTTCTGACCACTTCCCTTCTTGGATGGGCTGGTCTTCCTGGGAAGAGCTGCCTTCTTCTTTGCCTTCCTACAGAACTCCTGCTTAGATGGTCAAAGAAGGTAGTTTGAACTTCCTTGCCTTGATCACTGATCCAAGGTGGCTCAAACAAATTTGAAGTACATCTACTCCAAAAAAAATTCATTTGTACCTGTTTGACAAGCTGTCAACAACAACTATTAACAACAATAGGAATATAGCCAACAACTGGATGGACTAAACTCCTGCTTCAACAAAAGAAACAGATTTCACATCTTGTTAACACCTCCATGTCTTACACCTACATACAATGATGGACTAGATAACAATCCCACAAAAAATGCCTTTAAACAAATGACTCTTTAAGTCAGGCATGTAGAAAAAGACCATTTGGACTCTTTCCAAAGGATGAGACACTTCATCACTATCTCCATCTTGGAGACCAATTCAACTTTTTCCAAGTTAATATTGCATTACATGCATGTTCACAACAAAGCAATAAACCCTTCAAGTTAATTACACATACATGTTCAAATACAAGGAAAACATCAACATCCCTGTGTTCATGCGTCTCATGCTCATGCATGCATTTCATCCTTCAACTTTCACTTAAGCACATTGTACTTTCGAAGCTCAAAAGGAAATATAATGTTGCAACAACAAAGTGAGTCTCCTACTCAACCTTTTTCCATTCACCATCTTGGTAAAGTCCTGCAACTTGCATCGCATCAACAAAGAAATGCAAATAGATGCATCAATAAACATGCAACCTTAATTGGAAAATAAATCTAGCCATTTCTTACCAATCCAATTCAAAGGTCTTTCCTTTGTCTGCACATCAGCATCAACATGTGAATCATTCTGAAACACATTAATCATGGAATATTCCTTTCCATTTCTACTATCTTCTCTTTCCAATTTCTTCAGCTTTTGTGGAAGCATTGTTGGGTTCAAAGTCAAACATCTTTTAGCAAGATGCCCTTGCTTATGGCAGTAAGTGCGACACATGTGCATCCTCTTGACAGCATGATTTTCCTTGTCCACTGGACCTTTGTATTTTTGCTTCTTTTCCTTCAAAATTTTCCTATATGTGGCCATTCTCTTCCAACATCTAGAAACATGATGGTTATCCAAACCACAAAAGGAACATGTAATTCTTTTCCCATATCTATGTGGAAATTTATCATGCTTTGCAAAATCAAAAGGAATATTATTAGAACCAGATTTATACCTTCCTCTTTCACCTTTATTTCCTTCGTGAGGAGGTGAAGCAAATGAAGAAGTGGCTCCCTTTGGAACACCACCAATCTCTTCAAGGTTGTTAGAGTTTCCACAACTCTCTGGTTCAAGTGTGTGCTTCTGAACACCTGCATCCTGCAAATGATGTTTTGAGCTATTACATTCCTCCTAAACACAATCTTCACACTCTACAATGCGACTCTTTCTTGGGGTTGTTTTAATGGTCTTCATGGCAGCTTTCGAATTTTCTCCATAAGCTTGTCCATAGCCAAGACCCAAATACTTAGGCCTTTACTCAACCATTATTGGTTCAAAAATACCTTGTGCATGCTTTCCCAAGCCCTTTTCTTCATAGCCCATCTTGGACATTAGCTTGGAGCCTATTGTTATAGACATATTTGGGCACATCAACCCTAATCTTATATGTCGATAAACTAGTGCTCTTTAACCCCTAAAAGAGTTGTTTCATACCCTAAAAGATCATGGTGAACTGACTACATCATTCCTCAAAAGTTCCACTTCAAAAACCATCCAGAATTGGCCTAAATTGGACCATACTGACTGCTCCACTATCAGGGTGCAATGCATACTGACTTCTACACTAGCCAGGTGAGGCCTTCTGTAGGGTACGATGAGCGAGGATGGACAAATGTCCGAGGCAGTTTGCTAAGTGGATGCTCATGGAATCTTCTAGAAACTTCTCTTATGACACTTTCCTCTATGAATTTTCACAGAGATGAGAAAGAGATCCAAGAAATCTCCAAGTGGAACCAAATGAAACAAGTGGAATGCCACTAATCAAAAACCCAGAGATGACTCACACCCTTGCACACATCTATAAATGGATCCCTCAACTGAGAGATCTAGAGGCTGGAATTTTGTAATTTGCAAGGAAGTGTTGATAGTTTGTATCTGAGAGGGAGCATTGTATTGTTGGTGTGATCTTGCTTTTCATGAGGTGAAGAGGGCTTTAATGCTGGGTTAGACAACTAGGTTGTAATTCTCCCTTTTATTTAATAAAGTTCTTTGAGTTTTCTTCCATACAATTGTGCAATTGTGAATGTTATTATTTGTAAATGTTATTGTATGTTCATTGTATTTCTGATTTTGCAATGCTTATGATATAATAGATCAAGATGCTTTGACGGTTCTTTGTTACTATGTTTCTACAAGTACTCTTCAAGTGGGATAAGTACAAAGAGGAGTTGCAAGCTCTGTCAAGGGAATAGAGATCAAGCAAGGAGTCTAGCGGAAGATCCAGGTTGGTTCCTTTGCCTCTCTCTTATCTATCATACATAGAAGAAATCACGAATTTCTTTAAACTATTTGTTTCTAGGGTAGCTACCAAACCTAGAGGGCTAGTTGATCAAAAAGACACTAGTTTTCCCATAAACAAAATGGTTACTCCACTGGGGATCAAATAGATGTTTGTTTGTTGTTGTTGTTTGTTTTATAAACTATAGACGGAGCCTGAAGTTAGCTAGATAGCCTTCGAACTGCTTTTGCTCTGCAATTGCATAGTAGATGAATGCTGCTCAATCTCTGGTTTAGTTTATGAATTTAACATTTGACTTACAAGAATTCTATATGCCCTTTTGGTAGCTCAGTAACCTCTCAAGATCATTCCTCTATAGTTTTCTCTTTACTGTCCATCATAACTCAGCTTAACTCACTAAAACCAGCTGCAAATTTGAGGCAAAACCCACTTCAGTTGCACTCCCTAGCCCATCGCATTGTCTATCATTGTCAACCCATATGCATTGCACCTCCCGAACCTGAAAAGTGTGATTCATCCCTATTTCTGTGAAGCCCAGGTGCAATGACTGACTGAGCCTATTTCCTTTCTTGAAATTTGGAGTTTTTGTCCCTGTTTTCAATTCTGTTTAGTTTGTTGCTTATGAACATTGTCTCATTACTAAAGCCTGCTTGCATCACATAGACTAGCCTCCATTGATTAGGATTAGTAAATGCTTTTATGTATTTGTCCTTCATTTATAATCCTTTGTCGAAAAGTTTCTTAAATCGACCTGTCGTTTTGGTACAAAAAGTGTTGTAACTGTCGTTTTGTGTCAAAAAAAGAAGTGTCGTTGAGTCTTCTTTCCCTGAATAATCGATTGAAATTTTTGTCATATGATTGATTTGATTTGTTTTTATTTGAAGTGTCAAAAGCATTTTCTATTCGAAATTGAAAAGTGTCATTTAGTCTTCTTTTCTATTTTGAAAAAGAAATTGTCGAAATGTTGCTTTGAATTAAATATTTTAGATCTTTGCTATACTTAGTTTTCTTTTTTGGCATTTTTCACATTAAGGAGAATGGAAACAAATACATGCATTTGCATTTGCATTTATCTTGTGTGTGAAAAATGATTTAGGAAAGTGCATTTAGTGTGTGCTCTTTGCTCTTTGTTTGAAAGAATCGTAATTTTCTTTCCCTAGTAGTTAGGATTTTCATTAATCAAAATAAACAACGATTGTTTATCATTGTAGATTGCATTTGTAGGAATTTCAAATCAACATCATGTGGCAAACCATTGAAAGGCAAAATTTTAAACAATACCAACTCTAAAATAAATCTCAATGAACCTAACAACGCGTTGGAACCTAACGCAACACATCTAGAGGTCTAGGCTAGAGACATGTTCCGGTGTCGTAAAAACTAGTAACTATCATTTTCATCGAAGATTGGGTGATTCCTCCTCCTTTATACGACAAGTGCTAGCATGGACTTGTGCTCCTCGTACCGTCGAGTATATATTGGGAGACCACAATAGAGTTATATCCTGTATCCATAGGAAGTTGTGTCTGTCACCCTATCAATCGCAATGCACTGAACACAACATTCGGGAAGATTGATTGTCATACATAAGTCCTTGGTAATTTATCTCTAATTTATCACCAAGGTGTATATTGTAGCTTTTTGATTGGTTTGGTAATCCCTCTATCTAGATTTCCAGAGTAGTCACTTTTGTTCCTTTTTGACTCCTTAAAAGGAAAGGTCCATCTGAGCACTTGTCACTTCAAGCTCATTAAAAATTGAAGGGGACTAGACTCATCTTGAGCTTTTTCTTGACTCTTAAAAATTGAAAAAGAAAAGTTGTGTCAAAGAATCATTAAAATTTATGAAATTCGGAATAACATCATTTTCCCCTTAATTTTGAATTGATCAAGTAATCCGCAATCATGGAAGAAAGTCAATCAAAACCCCATTGTTCACGGAGACTAGTGAGTCAACTGTCTTTGACTTCGGAAACAAAACCATTCTGGCAAAACGGTCTCATTTAACTGAGTCCAATTCATCTGGTTTATTTGAAACGCTTTTTTCAACATCATCAGAGACTACAGTTACTCTGATCATTTCTGGTACACTGCCTCTAGAGAAGAAGTTCCACAGTTACAAGAGGACATTAGAACTGATCCTAGTGTAACGGTAGACACTTCTATACCTAAAACAACTCCACCTAGAGTTGATCCAGAGACTGAAATTCACTTACCTGAACATCTGGAAGTTGAGTTCTAGAATTTAGAAGGTGTCACCCCTCCGTTATTTGTCACTGCAGAAGCTATACCTTCTTCAGCTCCAGAAATATTTTACGGACCTAACGGTCTACCTCTTCCACCTGGACTGATTGCTATAGAGGAGATAGTAGAGGATCCTCCATCCAGTGCCCCATTACATTTTGGGATTGGGATTCATCTGTATCCTTATACTCCTGAAGTTGGTTCTTTTAATCATCCCTCATCACAAGTTCTTGTCAAATTGCTAGCAAATATTTTGGATAGACTAAACATGTCTGAGAAACCATCAACATCTAGGACTGTGTCATCTAATACAGCTATAGTAGAGCTTCCTGCTACCATTCCTACAATATTTTTTGGTATACCATCTGTTCTGGCTAGTTAACAATCACTCGTTGTAGTCCACTCAGGGACTGTTTCGATGACATGGTCTACTCATATTTATTCATTTGAAGTCCCATATGGTATTTCTTATGTTGAAACTCAGAAAATTTATCTTGCATGCCAATATCAATTTGGGCAGACTAGTCTTCAAAGACTGATATATCCTTTGAACACTGGACTACCACCATATGGAGGGCCATATGATTTTTCATTGTTCCCTCTTGGAGAACAACCATATGAAAGTTTACAATGAAACTCAGGTCAAACTGGAATTACATCTAGTGGTTGGGTACCAATACTACTTCAACAACCAAGGGTTGTATATTCAATGCAACCGATCTAACCCGTGTTGAATATTCCCAATACACATGCTATTGTGATTGTGTCACAAGTACAAGCACTACCAGTTGTGTGTCAATCTCAAGTCTTTCAAGTTGCAATACAACAGCTTCTTGTCTCTACGGCTCAATCACAACCTCAGGTTAGTGTTTCCTTACTTGGAATGACTCAGGCTCAAATGGGTATTATCACTCTGCATCATGGTCAATCTTCCAGTATTGGGCAACAACAAATGGTCCAATAATCATGGTTGGTACAATACCAACAACTGCAATTCCAGCAAACCTACCAAGGACTTGAGCAACAAGGCTTTGTAGGTAATGGACAACTGCATTTTCAAAATGGATATCAACAACCACACTATACTGGTTTTTTCCAACAACCTTATCAAAGTTACCAACATCATATACATTATGCTGGTATGCAAAGACCTACTGCTCAGGCGATTCCATCTTATCCTGGGTATGCTTCACTTAACTTGAATCAGCAGTTGCCTTTCATAGCAACTCTGGAATTACCATATTTAAACCGACTAATGAATGATCCAATTGCATATGCCCCTTGGTGGCCAGCGATTCCTCATAAACTTCCCTCCAATATTCCTAAATTCAATGAAAATCCAGGTCAAGATCCATCAAATCACATGATGACTTTTCATTTGTGGTGCTCATCTAACACCCTGAATGATGATTCAATTAGACTTTGCCTTTTTTAGAGAATGCTCACTTCAACACCCTTGCCACTACTTTTCAAACCCACTTTCAGTTACCCATAAGGTACAAAATGGGAACAGAACTCCTTACCAACTTTACACAAACCATAGCTACTCACATATCTGATCATATTCATGAGTGGAAACATCGTCGTCAAATGGTAAAGACATATGTTCCTAATTAGCTTTTAGCTGAGTGGTTTATTAAGTCCTTATTACCATCTATAACTAAGGACGTGGAAAAAGGAGGAGTTGTCACTAAGGAGTAAGTCATTGCTCATGCCCAATATTTAGACTTGATTTATACTTAGTCGAGCACACTCTACGACAAAATTCCTGACACTCCCAGACCAGAATTTTCCATTCCTCGCCCTCCTAAAATGAACAGGGACTCTCACGCTGGTGATGGCGTGATCGGTACCTCAAGCACGCAAACTGCAAAGGCTCCATCTAGTAAAGCCCTTGTAGTTTCTAGTAAAAAATAAAATGACAAACCTCTTGCCTCGGAGATTAATGCCATGTCATCCGACAAGGGCAAGAATCCAAACCAACCAGAGGGGCAAGAAGAAAGGGAAAAATAAATAAGAAGAAATAGGAGAATTCAACTCCTAAAAGATCTTCTGAAAACCCTACTAGGAAAAAGAAACCTCATGTTCCATGTTACATAAGTACCTCAGCAATGTTGACTAATCCATTTCCAAACCTAGAAACTAATCTAGTTGTTATCGATCATGCTTCCACATCCCAAGTGCTTATGTTATCCATCTCAAAATAGCAAAATGATGCTTTGATATCAACAAGGAAAAAATACTATGGGAATCCACCATCGTCAAAAAAAAGGCTATAGATCAACCTAGTAGTTCGATGATGACTTCGCCAGAGGTTATTCCACCCGTTATCCTTAATTAACTATAAAGCTGCCAAAGGGAGTCGTACATAAATCGACTTTTAACCCTCGTGCTTGAGCTGCACAAAATTATAATATAGTGGAGGACCTGGCTCAATCTCCATCTTCTATGTTGACACTTGAAGTACTGCAAAATTTCCCCTCCCAAAAGCAGGCTTTGTAATCAGCATTAGGTGGGATTGATCCAACAGATTCCAATCTTGTGGCCTTTAACCATAAAGGATACGAACCTCAGTTACTGGCCCAACCCACTTTCCTTATATAGGTAAAAGCCCTTAATAAAATTGTTCATAAAATGATCATTAATGAGGGGGCATCCACCTGTATTATGTCAATGAGTTTCTAGAAAACTTTAGGTTCACCACCCTTGTCGCGATCATCAACAACATTAAAAGCATTCGATGGAAGAACATACACACCATATGGGATTTTAAGTAACTTGCAAGTTGAACTGGGGGACAAGATAGTAGAGATTGAAGTCAAGGCCATTGATGGAAACCTTGATTACAATATCTTACTGGGAAGGCCCTAGATTTATGCTATGGTCACTGTTGTGTTGACATATTTTAGAAAGATTGCATTTCCCTTCCAAGGTGAATTACAATCGTTAACCAACTAGATTTTTTCCTAACAGTTCACAAGTTGCTGGAAGCATTCAATTGATCCATGGAAGTTCTCAATCACTTCAAAATATCGGAGTAGGTCTCCTAAAAGGCCCTTCCTTAATGGGTACTTTTTCCCTCTCACCTCCAACTAGACTTGCGGAGGTGGCCACAGTGGAAACCTGTCATATGATCTCTTCTAAATCATCTAAGATTAAGAAGAACTCTGACCATTTTGATAGTGTGGATCACTGTGAGGTGTTCCCCCCAAGCCCCATAGAATCTTCGTAGCAATCAATTTTTTGGGCCTGGGCGGCAAACCCAAAACAACACTCAACGAGTGTTTGGATAGATAGGTCTCTAGAGTATGGTACCACTTCCGATCCTTGGTCTCCTATACATTCTACAGATGAAGGAATCATCGAATCGATGATGATAGGAGAGACGTCGTGGGAAGATTGCCACCATCATTCCCACCTTCAAGATGACAATGAAGATTATTCAAGTGACCTTAATCATCCTTCAGTTTTTTATTTTTTATCAAATACTGTAAATACAATGGATTCCAAGCAAAATCTGTCCAATATTGAAGAAACTATCGCCATTAATATCTCGACCAAACCTAATGTTGTAGAGAATATTCATGCTAGAAAATCTTGTTCTCCATCAGAATTGGAAGTTTACCGCACTCTCTTTCGTGAATTCAAAGATGTCTTTGCATGATCATAAAAATAAATGCCAAGCATTGACTCAAGAATTTTTGAATATGAAATCAAGATGTATCCAGATGTCAAACCAGTACAACAACGGCTTTTACCTATTCACCCAAAGAAATCCGCTGCCATTAAGGCAGAAGTTGAAAAAAAATTGCATGTTGGTTTCATTTACTCTATTCCTCTCACTGATTGGGTATCGAATATTGTTCTTGTGATGAAAAAGCAAGGAACCATTAGAGTGTGCGTCAACTATAGGGACGTAAATCAAGTGTGTCCAAATGACAACTATCCTACACCCTTCATCGACTAGATAATTGATGAATGTGCCAGATGCGGAATATTTTCATTTATGGATGGATTTTTTTGATACAATCAAATCAATATCTGCACACAGGATCAGTCAAAGACTGCATTTATATGTCCGTGGGGCACATTCGCATATCATAAATTATCTTTCAGTTTGAAGAATGCAAAGGCAACTTTTCAGAGGGAAATGAACTATGCCTTCCATGACATCAAACACATTATTCAACTATATCTCGATGATCTACCAACTCATTCGCGAAAGCAGACTAATGATCCACAGCATTTGAGAGCCATATTTCTACGTTGTCGACACTACAAGATATGACTCAATCTGCACAAATGTGTGTTTTGTGTTGGTTCTGGTCGATTACTTGGTTTCGTAGTTTCTAAGGATGGAATTCGACTCGACCCATTTAAGGTTTAGGCAATCCTTGACATGCCTCCACCTTCAAGTTTGCTTTAGATTTAGAAAGTCCAAGGGAAAGATAACTTTCTGAGGAGTTTCATTCCACATTATGCCGAACTCGCTAAAGGTTATATGAATCTATTGAAAAAAGGAGTACCCTTCCACTAGGATCAGGTTGCGCAAGCTTCCTTTGATTCTTTAAAAGGTTCCCTGATAAAATCATCATTAATGTATGCTCCTGATTATCAAAAAGACTTTAACATGTATCTCGCCACTGCAGATACAACCATCACCATGGTTTTAGTGCAAGAAGATAATGGAATTGAATATCCTATATATTATTTAAGTCGCAACCTTAATGATACATAAAGAAAGTACTCTTATGTTGAAAATCTAGCTTTTGTAGTCGTTCAAGTAGTACAGATATTTTGAAACTATGTTCTCTTTCGCAAGACTACCATTATGTCAGATTGCAACCCTATGACCTATATTCTGTTGCGTCAATTACTAGGGGGCAAATATTCCAAATGGATAGCCATTTTTCAAGAGTTTGATCTGGAATTCACCAAATCCAAATCAAAGAAATCTCTCATCTTCACGGAATTACTTTGTGACCTTCCATCGTCATCCAACGATTTAACATCTAAAGCACCAATCATGGATGAGACTCTGTTTCTGATATCATCAAGTGATCTGTGGTATGAAGATATACTATTTTATCTCCAAACCCAAACTTTTAGGCCTAACACCTTTCGCTCTGAACAGTGACATACTTAATACCAAGACAAAGACTACTTGATCATTGGTGATACGCTTTACCGTCATGGTATCGATATAGTTCTACGAAGGTGCCTCACGCATGAGGAAGTCGAAAAAAGTTTGAATGATTGTCATTCAGGTGCTTATGGAGGGCATCCATCTGGTTACTCTACTGCACAAAAGATCTTACGAGTAGGTTACTTCTGGCCTACCATATTCGGAGATTGCATAACTGCAATCAGAAGTTGCCATGCTTGTCAGACTATTGATCGTTAAACCAAATTACCTCCTGCACCACTGCATCCAGTAGTTGTTGTTGGTCCATTCGCTAAATGGAGCATTGATTTCATGACATGTAACCCCACCTTGACTGGGGGGCATGGGTATATTATAGTTGCAATTGACTATTTTACAAAATGGGCCAAGGTGATGCCTACATTAAACAACCGTCAAAATGGCTACTCTTTTCTTTTTTAATCATGTAGTTTCTAGATTTGGTGTTCCATAGGCTATAGTCACAGATCATGGATCGCATTTTCGCAATCATATGATGGTTGAATTGACTACCAAATTAGGCTTGTCCCACGATAGTTCTACTCCATATTATCCATAGGCTAACAGACAGGTTGAAGCAATCAAAAAAATCCTTAAACACGTGTTGCAGAGAATGATTGGAGTCCACAAATGGAATTGGCATTTAATCGTGTACTCAGCTCTGTGGGCACATAAGACTTCGGTGAGAAATGCGACCGGATTTATGCCCTTTCAGTTGGTGTATGGTCTGGAAGTTGTCTTACTAATTCAGTGTGAAATCTCATCCCTCAAGCTCGTAATTGATCTGCTTCCCGAAACTTCTGAAGAAGAGGCTCATTTCTTGGAACTAATCCACCTAGATGAAACCCGTCATGACATCACGCTAGCTAACAAAGCACATAAGAAATGTGTCAAAGTGAAATATGACAAAAATGTCAAGCCTCGTGTCTTCTTAGAAGGTGACCTAGTCTTACTTTATGATCAGGACTCTGACAAATTGGGATCAGGTACTTTTGAACCATTATGGATGGGCCCCTACATTGTTAAACGAGTATTGATAAGGGAGCCTACGGACTGGTTGATTATGATGGGATTCCACTGTCACAGCCCCGTAACGGGTTGTATCTTAAACATTACTATGCTTGATTAAGTGTAGTAAGCTCTTTGTATATATGTTTTGTTGCATTTTCGTTTTCTTTTAGAGTTGTCGTTTTGGCTAGGTAATCCACTTTGCATTTGTTGCAAATGTGAGAATTTTTGGAACCATTTTTTGGGTACGCCGACTGAGCTAGTCGTAGCACACATAACCTATCTTCTGCAGCCTAGGCCCTTTTTTCTCCAAGCGGTGAGTTAGAAAGTTTCATGGGGATATGTATTGGTCGATCGACGAACAACATCGTTGAGTATAGTGCGTTCATTGAACTTCTCTCTGATGCCATTTTGCATGGCATATGCTGACTCGTTGTTAGGCTAGATTCACAACTTGTCATTCTACAGCTTACTGGCGTTTATTCCATTCAGAACCTGGCTATTTATTACATGTTCCTAAGAGTCAAGATTTCAGAAAGACAGTTTGATTCCGTTCAATATCAACACATTTCCATAAACTTAAACACATTTACTGATTCATTAGCAAACTATGTGTTAGATAGACATTTGCAGCATTTGTAAAGAAAGTATTTCACGTTAACATTTGCATTAGGATTGCATAACTTGACCAAAATAAAACTCCAAAAATAAAAATATATATAACTATTTATAGTTTTTACAAAATGTTTCATGTCCAAGACAAAATTGGTCTTCTAACCAAGAAACTCAAAAAGAATGTAGAAAATCATCTTAGACTAATGATGTTGGTGATAACATGTCACCGCTTGTGCAATCATGTGCAAGAGCTAGGTCCATCGACTCGGCACACCAGTAGTATGATGTTGTAACCTCAAAGGTAACTCATCGATCCTGACATCCTGAATACTGAGAGTGAGGCCCTCGATCTGATCTTGCAGCACTACTAGGGGCTTCAATATGTCTAGATCCCAAAGGATGGCCCTCCCTACAACCTCTCCTACTGGAGCGTCATCTGCCACCCGCGAGCGTGCTACTGGTCACACTGGTCCAATATTTGCACACACATATAAGTTTGATTAATATTGGTAACATTTAAAAACACCAAAACATTATAAACTGATAAACAAAAATATGGTCGAATCAATTTGTTTATAACACTCCACTATTCACCAGCTGGTAATGCCAAATCCAAGTCGCCTTGGAAATCCATCCCAATGTATGGATACTCCACAAAGACCATCTCCTGATGGCCGAACTGCTCAGAAAATTCATTAGAGAAGGAATTCTATGACTAACCAGCATGTCTAGCCATAAGATCAACCCACCTCTGCATCCATGGTTCCCTTGGTGCCAGCAATCCCAGTGAAATGTTCTGAGGCTGCATTAGTGGAATCCTCTCCAACGCAAAAGTAGTCAATAACCATAGCCAAAATTCTTGGTTCTTCTATTTTTTACTTTGGAGAGTTGTTCTTTTATGAAAAGAAGTATCACCTCACACCAGTTGAAAACCTTCAATTCCAGGCATTCCAGGGCGTACTGCATGTAAGATCTGTTTGTCAAGTGTAAATTCATGCTACCAGCCAACCTAGCAAAGGTAAATAAAATGGTCCTCAAGGGCTGATTAGTGACATCCTAGATATTGATCTTGCCATCTCTACTGGGTTGAGATCCATCTCTATAGAACTGATGAATAGAGTCTTTGATGAATTCACCTCCACGAGCAAATCCTGATAGTGAAAGAGGGGCACCACGCCTCGACAACCACGTCAGAAAGTAAATATCCTCGATTATCAATGGAATAGATTTTCCTCTAATCTGGAATTCCTGGTCAATCAGATCCCATGCATCGAGAAAATACTACAACAAACTAATTTGTTACCTCATGTTGGATATGTGGAAGAACTTCAACAAGCCACAGTTTCGTAATGCAACAACTGTGCCCTGGTCATGTAAGGCAATCATGTCCTCTTCTTCATGTTCATGATCACACCATGTGACAATCATCTTGATCCAACAAAGATCTAAAATAAAAACAAAAGATGAGTTAAGATCCAAATTTGAGCAAAAATAGGCAAAACTTTGATGAAAAAATCACTGTGTAAAGATGCCCTTCTGCGCCCATCGCACCATGCCTTTGAGCAAGGTGGGATGCATACTGACTGGCCAGTTGACATCTCAATATGAATCACACCTTTCGATACTGGCTAGGTGCGATGATTGGGGAACAAAATCTTCAAACCCTAAGGGCCTAGAAGTGTGAAAAAGCTTGCTCAAAATCAAAAAAAGATGGAATGAAAATGAAGAGCTCAAGGTTAGCTCCTACCTAGTCCTGATGGCACAGAGAATAGTCCACCGGATCTCCTGAAATTGATTGGTGTATTTTGAGGGGGGAAACCACTCCAGAACTCCAAAAATCCCAAATTTCAAATAGAATGATGAAAATGAAAGGTAAAACTACTTTTTATGTTTACTATTCACGTACTTCAAGTAAAATGTTAGTTTTAATTCACTTTTCATACGTATATATGTATTTCTAATCAGTTTGATGGAGTGATTGAGCAAGTTGAACGACCTACGAAAGAATATGATGTGCTAAATAGTGAATTAAACATTTTTTACCACCAAATGAGCATATGTTATCACATGATTCAAGCTCGTTAAAAAATAAACCTACCACTGAGCATATTTTATCGCATGGTTCAAGCTCATTAAAAAATAAACCTACCACTGAGCATAGTTCCCCGCAATTCAATCTCGTTAAAAAATGAACCCACCTTTGCTAAATAACCTTTTTCATTGCCATGCTATCAGCCTTTTGAGCCTTGGTTGTGTTCCTACCATCACCTCCATTCTTTTGGCTGATCATACGCTTCCACTTGATTTTTTACCCCTTTTTAGGAATAGCCACGACGAGTGATTTTGTTAACCAACCTCTTCACATCACCATGTTTTGAGAAGTTCCAAGCTTACTCGGAACCAGTTTCTACTCTAGGCACCATTTGTTCCTCAAAAATGAGTCTCCTTTAAACTCTTTTCAGACTCGTTAAATATGAAAAGATTGACGAGTGCTTGTCTCTTTCCGCTCGTTAAAGTGATCAGAAAGTCATCCCTTTCTTAGTATTTTATCTTTTTTCGGACTTAATGGATTATCCTACAAAAAAGAACTGTTGGAGTTTCCTTTTCATTCCTTTTCAAACTCTCTAAACATGAAAAGGACCGAGTTATCTTTGTCGTTAAACTCGTTAAAACAATAGCGACAAGCTTGTCCACCCAAGGTGAGACAGAGTTCCCTTTTCATCCATTTTCAAACTCTCTAAAAATGAAAGGGACCGAGTTGTCTTTGTTGTTAAACTCATTAAAACAATAGCGGTAAACTTGTCCACCTAGACAAAACTGAGTTTCAGTGTCGCTAGACTCGCTAAAACATAGTGACAGGTTTGCTCGAAGGGAAAATTATAGAACAAGCATATGTTATCCTCCTCAAGCTTGACAAAAATAAAGAGGTACTGGTCAACAATGACTGGGGAAAAAGGGAAGAAAACTTAAAGAATTTTATGGTAGTAGTTCACTCTTGAACATGACACTTTCATTCCATCACCATGATTAAGTCGAGTTAGGTTATTCTGCTCACCGATCATTTTACCATTGGTCTTCCACACCATCAATCTATTGGGGTTAACGCTACCAATCCATCTTAGTGTCACCGATATGTTCAAGTGAAGTCATTCAGTTGAGAAACCATAATCTAGTTAATGCCTCATCCACTGCAATACCTTCAACCTCCATTTTTCATGACCACCATTCCTGAACCTTGTGTCGTCAGATCATTTTCACCTCCAGAAAATAGTTTGCTTTGTTTCGTGTCATAGATGTGGGATACATTAAGGACCTCCTATGATGGGTCACTTATTATTGACATCAGCTCATTATCCAAGAAGTTGACTTAGAAACACCCCTTTCAGAACTTTGAAGCTTGCATGCCTCAATGACAAGTTTCTCACACCCAGCGATAGGTTGAGACCAGTGGCCTTCGATCGAAAGATTTTTTGTGGTGTTCGACATTGGATCATATATTCACACCATGTGAATTGTACTATAGTACCTTGATGGTCATTATCATTATCGGTGATTCCTCTCGCGTCTGTTAACAACTCACATTATTGGTTGGTAATCAGGCGATGTCTTTCCTTGTTCGACTTTCGAACATTTCTTCACATGGATTGACTTGTACATCAGGCAAAGATTGAACGAGTTTTGAAGACCCCGAATCTAGTTTCATCCATCCGGGCTATGATATATTCATGAATATAAAGACATCAAATGTACACAAAAGCTACATACATGGTCATCTGAGCCAAGGATGATGAATCTACATTTGAAGAATCACCAGTCTGCATATGCAGACAACTATCTTTTCTATGTACATGAAATGAATTTATAAAGTTGAGCATGGGAATGCCTGCCTCAACTAGATCATGAAAATTATATTATGATGATGTATTGTAATGTATCTTATACAGGTCACCTTCCAGTTTCGAAACCTTGGATCCTCATGATAAAGCATTTCACCTGACATCAAAAGATTTACGACTTCATGCTTTAGGGGGCAACTGTTATAGACATATTTGGGCACTTCAACCCCAATCTTATATGTCGATAAACTAGGGCTCTTTAACCCCTAAAATAGTTGTTTCATACCATAAAATATCATGGTCAACTGATTACATTATTCCCCAAAAATTCCACCCGAAAACCATCCATAATTGGCCTAAATTGGACCATACTGACTGCTCCACTATCAGGGTGTGATTAATACTGACTTCTACACTAGCCAGGTGTGATGCATACTAATGAGGCTTTCTGTAGGGTGCAATGAGCGAGGATGTACAAATGTCCAAGACAGTTTTCTAAGTGGATGTTCATGGAATCTTCTAAAAACTTCTCCTATGACACTTGCCTCTCTGAATTCGCCTAGAGATGAGAAAGAGATCCAAGAAATCTCCAAGTGGACCCAAATGCAACAAGTGGAATGACACTAATCAAAAAACCAGAGATGACTCACACACTTGCACACATCTATAAATGGATCCCTCAGCTGAGAGATCTAGAGGTTGGAATTTTGCAATTTGTAAGGAAGTGCTAATAGTTTGTATTTGAGAAGAAGCATTATATAGTTGGTGTGATCTTCATTTTCATGAGGTGAAGAGGGCTTTGATGCTGGGAGGATGATGTTGGATCAGACAGTTGGGTTGTAATTCTCCCTTTTATTTAATAAATTTCTTCGAGTTTTCTTCCATACAATTGTGCAATTGTGAATGTTATTATTTGTAAATGTTATTGTATGTTCATTGTATTTCTGATTCTACAATGCTTATGATATAATAGATCAAGATGCTTTGACGGTTCTTTGTTACTATGTCTCTACAGGTACTCTTCAAGCGAGATAAGTACGAAGAGGAGTTGCAAGCTCTGTCAAGGGGAGAGAGATCAATCAAGGAGTCTAGCAGAAGATCTAGGTTGGTTCCTTTGCCTCTCTCTTATTTATCATACATCGAAGAAATCATGAATTGCTTTAAACTATTTGTTTCTAAGGTAGCTACCAAACCTAGAGAGCTAGTCGATCGAAAAGACACTAGTTTTCCCAGAAACACCTATGCCTCTAGTATGTTTTTCAAAAGAACCAATATAAGCATTCTTAGAGGAATTTGAAGACAAACTAGAATGGTTTACCTCTTCTTCAAGCTGATACTTGACCAAGGCCTCTTTGGCAACAAAAAGTTGCGACTCCAACTCATCCATCCTCTTCAGGTTCATATTTTTAATATGAATTTGCCTCTCCATTTCCTGCAGTCTGTCAGAAAGCAACTGCTTCTCTTCCTTCATGGAATTCAACTGCTCTCTAAGTATGTTTCTCTTCCTTCCATCCTCATAAATTTATCTCACATTTTCCATCATGATGAACAAGTCTTGCTTCAAGTCTCCATCATAGAGTCTTTTGATGAAGGAGGAATTTGAGGATTCACTTGTAGAAGTTGTCATTATACCAATGAACAAAAGAACTTCAAACAAGATTAATAAAGTGTTTTATTAAGCAACCTTTTGCAACAAACCTCTTGTACTTTAAGGATCGCTCTAAGTTCCTTTGGAATAGAAGAATTCCTTCAGCCCTTCTTCCTTCTTGTCCTTCCTGGATACGCTATCAAAACCCTTCCCTTCACCTTTGCAAACTCGAAAAATAGTCAATCTACAACAAGCATACATCAATCAGACAATCAATCCTTGACTACCTAAACACCTTTCAGACAAGCAATCTTTGCTCTGTCAATCAAGAATTCTGATATAACCTCCTTTGAAGGTGGGTTTAATCAAACTTAGCTCTGATACCACCTGATTTGAAAATGGGGCACTTAGGCTTCTTGTCTAACTTACAAGAACCTCTCCCACTTCCAAAGCTTTAAATATTCCCCAAGTCTTATTTATTAACCAATGCAGAGTTAAAAATTCTTGAAAATATAGGTGTATGTTGGTATTTGTTTTTAACTGATTATGTGTTTTAAATTCTGTTGTATAGAATGATATGTAAATACATACAGTGATAACTATTATAGCAATAAACAAAATACATAGAACAATAATTTAATTAGGAGTTCACCCAAAATTATTGGGCTACATCTCTGTGAGCTCGAGTCAACTCAACTAGGTGGTGAGCTCCAGTATTGCAGCAATAATCCTACAACTCCTGGGGCTTCCTTCTTTACTTTTATCAACTCGGTAGTTCGTAACAAACTTGGAAGTGACAATGGTGTATGCACAAGTACTAGCTCTTACTGCAGGCTGTCACTTGGTCAGCTGGTGCAAGTTTTCTAGGAGCTTAAGCCAACTTCTATGAATCCTCAAAAGAAGCTTTTAACTGTGATGAAAGAAAAATAACTCTACAGGGGCTATTCTATTTGTAGAAAGAGAAGGAAAACTAAAATGTAACACAAACCCTAGCAAACCCTAATTTACCTATTAACCCTACTTTTGCAAGAAAAGAGGTGAAAACTGATGAAATGAGTGCCATTGACTACTGAAAAGGTAAATTGCATTTATTCAAGCTACTTCTAAGAAGAAATGAGTGCCATTGACTATTGAAAAGGTAAATTGCATTTATTCAAGCTAATTCTGAGAATAAATGAGAAGAAAACATCTTTTTGTGCTTTTGAGTGTTTTTATGTGGAATTATTATGCTTGTGATTTATCTGGTTGTGATTCTGCAGAGGTTTGTTGGCAAAGGAAGATGGAATTGGATTTTGCAGAGGGTGAGGAAGGTGTGGAGAGGCCCTAAGAAGACCCTAGTACCCTTTTGAAGACTTCCATAGCGATCGGACTTCGAAAAATCACTCACAGGAAATTCTACACGAGGTTGCATGGGATCTACAAGAGGATCTATAGGAGGAGGCCGAGAGCTATTTTTGGAGTTTTGAAGGTGGAAAAATGATGGGAAAGTGTAACTGAAGGCTAGATGAAGGTGTTGAGGTGTCTAGAATTTGTCAAGGAATATCAAGAACGAACGTGATGGATGGATTTGTTCAAATGGCAAGGAAGTAGCTTTATGGAAAAAAATGCAGAAATTAGGGCAGATTGGCAAAATGTTGCAAATGACTTGGGAGATCTATGAGAAGTGAGCTAGTGCTGTCCGATTGGATGGATGGTGAGTTGAGGTGTCCAGCAAGAGATCTGCACATCTACTTACAAAAATTTTTCAAAGAAAGGACTAAAAACTAAAATTTCTCTAGCTTGACCTAATTTCTGACCTAAAAACAGAAAATCATGAACAATAACCTATGAACAGAAAATCATGTGGAGAGAAATATGGTAAAAGAACATGAAATGATCTAAGCAACTGAATCTGAACTAATATCAACCTTTCCAAATCAATTTATCACACTAGTCGTTGCATGGAAGAGCAAAAACTGTGTTTTTGATGGCAACAGTAGTGCCTTGACCTCAGACCATAGTCCCAGGAAGGGAGAAAGGAGATCAGGGCCTAGTTTTGGCCTTTTTGAATCTTATTCTATCACTACAGTAACTACCTAAGAAACTGAAACAAAAACAACTGTACTAACCATCAAAAGCAACATAATCTAACAAAATAAAATGAATCTATGCAACAAAAATTAACTCATGAATTGAAGCAAAAACATATAAGTACATAGTAGGAGGTGTCAGGCAGCTTGGGTTGGGCCCTAACCCAAGAGCTTCAACCCTTTGAAAGAGATCAATGCCGGTTCAAAAACTATTTCATCTTCATTATCAAAAATAGCAGTTACATTACACAAATTGTTCTCAAAAAGGAACTTGAAAATGAGTTGAACACAATGCTGCACAAAAGTGCGAAAATCTACTAATAATTGGCTAACCTACTAAGTCTCTAAGCTTCCTTATTTATGCAAATGGATTCCTCCAACATTCCTCCTAAAATCAAGGAACTTAGCTTCCTAGAACTGGAGATAAACAACAATCCTGCTTTACTTTCTCAGTTGCCCCTTGAAATCATCACTGTGGACCCTTGTGCTCTGAGTTGCTGATGGAGGATTCATGGAAAGGGGTCATAAATGAAGGAGACACCCCCCTACAAGTCCTCTTCCCTGTTTTCCTCGAGTTTTGGCTTCCATTTGCTCATAAATCCCTTGACTTTGTCCAAAAATGACCAAAAAATCTGCATAAGGCACATATTAGACTACATGGCAAAATGACTAACCCAATTCACTCTATTAGTATAATATATTCAAAAAATGCAACAAACTAATGAGAATGGTGGATTAAGTCAAAATAAGAAGCAGAATGATCCCATATAATTACCCATTTTTGGGGCTCATCATCACCCCCTTGCTGAATGGGTTGCTCATCCTCTGAGAAACTAATCTAACTCTTCATCCTTAATGGCTCTGACAGATTCCCTAACATCCCAAGCCTTTGATGTGATTTCTTCCTCTTTATCATGGAAACCTGCTTTCCTATCCACTTCTTCCCATTTTTTATGTTCTTCCTCCTCCTTTACTCCATCTAACGGTCCTAGCAGCAGTGGAGGACTGAATTTAATGCCAATCCAATTTGCCTTCAAGCTTTGCATTGAGTGCTTATACAGGGGCACTCTCCTCATGGCTTCCCTCATCATGTTTAGGGAGTGATATTCCTTGATCCTTAGGCTGTGTGGTAATGTATTCCACCTTCTCATGCAGGCATGAATGCAGTCATCTCCAAACAATCTCTCCATATCCTCGAAATGAGCAATAGACTAGGCTTGCTTGTCAACATAGTCAGGGACAAGTTGAGGATTAGTTGCAATGTGTTGGTGGGCATAGATGAGAGCCAAGGGTTCTTCTGGTTCTGCTCTAATCATCAGGGGTTCACTCAGCTCTTTTTCAATCATTTTCTAGATTTCAACTGCCCTTTTCTCTTCATGGCTCATCCAAGATGCCATAGCCATTAGCTGCAAGTCTCCCAATGCAGCATTTGGATCCCATAAGTTCATGTCAGTAAGTGCCATGTTGTGCAGCTAAAATTTTGCTAGCTTCACTTTATCCTTAGTTGAACTATGATCACATAAATGCATAAATTGGCCATAATACTAAAAAGTTATTGTGCCCTTCTGGGCCAGTGTCTTAATCTAAAATTGGAGCCACTAATCTTTGAGGTATAGTGCATATGATTTGGCCGATTACCTGCAATGTAATGCCTCTATAGCCCACCTGGCCATGCAGGCTAACTGGGCTTCCTTTTCTTGTAGCTGCGTTTTCAAAATCAAGACTTCATTTTCTACCTGGGATTCTTTTTCATATTGTTGTTTCATTAATGTCTCACTTTCTGTTTGGGGTTCCTCTTCTTGTTGATGTCTATTTGCTACCTCATTGTCTACTTGGGGTTCCTCTCTCTATTGCTATCCTTTTAAGATTGACAGCTCATTTCCTCCTTGAGGTTCCCTTTCTTGTAGCTGATTTTTCAACATTTCATTTTCTTCCTCCAATTGAGCTCTTCTTATGCTTTTTGTATGCCTGGCCATGCTCAATTCTTTGCCCATCTCTCTCAACTTATTTTCCATGTGCCCAATGTCTTCTACCCCTTTTGATTTTGCAATCTGGGTCCTAACTCTTTCCTTTTCCAGCTCGAAGAAAAGAGGCACTGCAAACTTTTGTGGGATGATCTTCCCACCTTATAGAAGGTTGTAGTAGGAGCCTACGTTAGACTGAGGTCTAGGCTCTAGTATCTCTTTTGCCTTATCTTCCTCCTGGGTCTATTCTTCTGCCTTCTTTTCAAGTTTTTCAATTTCTTTGAGCTTTGTCAATGTCTCCTGTAGAGAGGTCTGCTCCTCCTGTAGGACTGCTTTAGAGTCCATTAATTTGATCCTTTCTTTCTAGGTGGAGGTCTTAGGACTTCCTCTCTCGTAAGTGATGGATATTTTGGAGGGAGATTCCTCCTTTGTTACAGTAGGTATATCCTCAATGATGATGGGTTCCTTTGAAGGTGGCTGAGACTTCCCCATCTTGATTCTAGTGCTCTTTCGAGCTTTGAAGTACATAGATGGTTGTCTTTTTCTTTTCCCTTTTTGCTTGGCTGGAGTACTGAGTGCATCAAGAACAGCTACCGCTTCTCTTACTAGTGTCTCAGGAGACACTTCTTCCTATTGTTTTTCTTCTTCTTCATCTGTTGTTTTTCCTGTTTCTGCTAGTTTTGTGCCTGTTGTCTCTGACTTTATTTTCTCCGCTGCTTGTTTAGCTTCTTCCTTTCCTGTGGTAGCCTTTTTCTAAGCTGTATTGGGTTTCTTCCTTTTAGTTTTTGTCATCTTCCTTTTCTCTGCTGTGGTTTTCCCTTTTTCTACTTTTGATGCAGTTTTCTTCTCTGCTTTAGGTTCAACTGTGCGAGTGTCATGTTTCTCCTCTCCTCTCTATTTTTCTTCTTTTTCTTCTCCCAACTAAATATTTTGTGCTTCTTTATGGATTTCATTCTTAGGCTCCTATTTTTGTTCCTCCTCTTCACTGCCAAATGGACTAAGGTCATCAGTGAGAGTTTTTATGTCATCTTTTTAGTCATGTTCCTGAAAATCTCCCAAGCTATAGGAATTGTGTATGTGTGGAGGGCATCCTCCACTAGCAACTTAATGAGACCATGGTGAGCCATCTGGTCTGGAACCCCTACATT
The DNA here is from genome assembly GCA_000404065.3 of Pinus taeda. NCBI lineage: Eukaryota > Viridiplantae > Streptophyta > Pinopsida > Pinales > Pinaceae > Pinus > Pinus taeda. Next base: position 292,659 of record APFE031263355.1, on the reverse strand, counting down.
CAATTTGGTGCTACACTCTATCAAGGATTGGAGGAGAAAATATGGAAGACTGAGTTTTCTATATGCAGGTAGGTCCATGCCATATCTTAGTTCATGTAACAGTCTAAAATGATAACCATAGACTATATTGTATCTTCTTTCATAGGAGATATATTTCATGATCTGATAGCTGACCTCACCCCATGGATAAGCTATACTTGTCCTTCTGATCCCATTCTTATCCTCCACAAGATGTTCATCAGGCTGGAAAAAGGTCTTTTCAGCAACCTGTGCTAGTGGTTTTTCTTCTTTTCTCCAGGGAAGCCTAAGTGGAAGACTTGTAATTCTGCTGATGAAATCTGGTGTAAGTTCTATTGTTAGACCCCTAAAACTGACTGTAGCATGGGTTTTTGAATGGGGTCTTAAAGATAATAAAAATTACTCTGTGACTTCCTCATCATACCCATGAAATTTCTCAAAGAAAGGCATCCAATTTGCCCTGGTAAAGAGGGCTACCACTTCTGGGTGTTCATGCAATTTGGTGGAATACAGAGGCTCCTTTCTCATAAAACCCCCTATCATAATGTTCAATGACTATTGAATATTCTCAAGTGAGGAGGAAGGCAGCAAATTTAAAAACCCAAAAACAGAGGAACAGCTAAGGTTTTTTCTTTCTAGAACCAGAGAGGGAATTTTTTGTGTTCTTTTTTTTTCTTACAAGAGCAATTTGTAATTTGCCTTCCCTTCAAACCCTGTTCTCAAACTTTATTTACTTCTCGGTCTGTATGAGGGAAACAATATCTTATTTTTTTTAAGAAAATAGAGAGTATACTAGACAATGTTTTTTTCTTTTCACAAAGTATGTAGACCACCTAATGCAAATTAACTATTTTACAGGCTTAATTTCCTGTGGTTGCATCACTTCTTCATATAGGAGAATACCATGGAAGAGAAGGAGACAGACTTTCAGTGCAGAGAGAAAAAAGGAGAGATTGTATATATTTCAAAAAACACAGGCAAACTTCTGTTCTCACTTTTTTCTTTTCAACTCAATACTTCGCTTCAAATCCTACCACCTTTTGTAGATATATAAAATGCAGAGTGGGTTTTCTGAGCCTACCTTTATCGAGCTCAAATTTGGCATAAAATCCTGAATTTTCCTTCTACAGAGCTACTCACTGGCCTTCTTGTAGAAAGGCTCCTGTATACTGTGTTTCTGCTCCTATATAATGCGATAATTCTCTTGTAGAGCTCGATAAGTAGAAGGGTTTCAAAACTGATAGAGAGCGACTGTTTCGAGGTTTTGGAGGTGGTAGCTAAATTGTTGTAGTCGAGAGCACGATGATGCAAATGAAACAAAGTTGATGAAGGCGACGATTGTGGTGTACTTAAGCTTATGGCATGTTCTGCAATGATGAGGTGAGGTGGTAGGAAGGGTTCATTATCTTCATCCAGACCATTGGTCCCTACTCGAGTGCCATTATGATACTTCATGCCACCTACCACAATCACTCTCGTTATACACCGCCACCACTACCTATTTTGAGTTTTTCTTCCCGAGTTGACTGAACACACGTGTCGATTGCACCCACTGAACGCTTTTTGAATTGGACGAGGCTTGTTTGAACTGGATGAGGGTGGCCAGTTAGCTGGCCACCAATTTCATTTAATTGTGACCATATCAATGGTTCATGTAGTTTCTAAATCATATTCATGCAACAGAGGAATGGATTTAGTCACTTACCCATTAGTCGCTACCATGCTTTGCATGCTAAGTCTTTGGCACTTTGTTCATGGATTGTTGTTGCTATTGGCACTCGTGGCTTCTGAACTGGTGACTTGGCTACCTCATGCTAGTGATACTCTAATTAGGAACGGCTCCTTGTGCATTGCATACACCTGTGGTTGCACTAACCCTTCCTCTAGAGCTTGTTTTTTTAAGGGGATCACTTGTTACAGGGGCTGCAGGATTTCCTATAACTGCTTCTCCCTCTAAACTTTCTGGCCGAAGTTTGAGCAGGGACTGAAGAGATAGCTAAGGAAGGTTTTCAAGGAAAAGGAAAAACTGCTAGTATGCACTAGGTAAGAAACAAGTTAAGGATGTTGCTATTTTATTCTTCATCATTTAAAAAAAAACAAAAACAAAATAAGCAGAATTTCTGTGTTTTCTGTGTAGGGAAGAAAGAAGCGAGTGGAAATGTGGTGGTGCAGGGATGGAATGGAGAGTCAGGAGGATGAATGGTTGCAGGGAGGCCCACAAGTCTTTTGGACAAATTCTAGTCCTCTGATTCTTTTATGAACTTGATTTCGAGCTTTCTGTGGTTTCTACAGGGGTCTCCTGTAGAATGCACAGAGCTTCCTGTAGGATGCATAATTTCTAGAATAAGTGAGATCAAGGCCTGGGAAAGAAATTAGTTTTTCTATTTTTTTCTATTTTTTTCTCTGTTTTTTCCTCTCTTTTCTTTTTTCTCTTTTTTTTTTATGAGACAGTTGGGGTGCTTACAGGAGGTTTTCACCCTCACTGCCTACCCTGGGCACCTTCAGGAGGTTTTCACCTAGGGATATTTTATTCTCTTTTATTCTCTTTTGTTTTTGTGATTAGGATGTGGGTGGAGTGGAGGTAGAGACCTGCTCCACTACCAACACTATTTTACTCAGATTCTCCATGAATTCTTGCTTGGAGAGGGGCTTCCTATAGATCTTCAACCTATGCTCATTGACAAGCATGGGGATGGCTTCTTCATCAATGGTCTGGATCAAAACTGAACCATTGTCATCACACTTTTCTACTGTGTATGGTCCCAACCACCTTGTCCTCAATTTTCCCTTGAAATCTTTATATCTTGAATCATACAGCAGCACCCAATCTCCTTCCTGGAATTGTTTTTCTTTGAGGTGTCTGTCATGCCATTTTTTCCTTTGAACTTGGACTACCTCTGAGTGTAGAAGGGCCTACAATCTCTGTTCATCCAATCCATTTAGCTGAAGTAACCTTTCCTTTTGTGCATGGCTGAGATCTAGGTCCAGCTAAGCTACCACCCTTAGCATGTTATATTCAAATTCTATTGAAAGCAAAGCCTTCTTCCCATAGACCAGCTCATACGGTGTGAACCCTGTGGTGGTTTTCCAAGTGGTGTTATAGGCCCAGGTGGCCTCAACTAATCGATCTACCCAATCTTTTTTTCTGGTGCTCACTACCTTGGTAAAATTCCTTCCAAAGCTCTGTTAGTGACTTCCACTTGTCCATTTTCTTGCGGATGATAAGGGGTGGAAGTTCTGTGCTTAATTTTGTGATGTGTGAGAAAGTCTTCAATCAGATTGGAGGTAAACTGACTCCCTTGATCTGTGACTAATTCTCTTAGATAGCCAAACTTGTAGAAGATATTCTCTTTTAAAAACTCAGCTTTTTCTTCTATTGTTGCCTTGATTTCCTTTGTTTCTACCCATTTTGTCAAATAATAAGTGCACACAATGATATAATATTTCTGTTTTGAAGGAGGGTTGACAGGACCCACAAATTCTATGCCCCACTTCTCAAATGGCTCAAAATTCACTTGTCGTTGTAGAGGCATCTCATCCCTTGGAGTAGGTTCCCCATCCTTTGACATCAGTCATATTGGTTGATATATCTCCTAACATCTTGATGAAGAGTGGGCCAATAGTAACATGCTTGTAGAATTTTAAAGGCAGTCCTCTTTGCTGCAAAATGGCCCTCACAGGGCCCATCATGACAGGCTAGGATAATGTCAAAAACATCCTCCTCTCTAACACATCACCTCAAAATTTGATTTGGGCCAAGTTTGAAGAGATTGCCCCCAATCCAGGTGAATGGGGCACTTTTCCTCATGATCTTGCTCTTCTCTTTTGAGGATAGGTGTGGCGGAAACTGTGCTAAAACCAAGTAATTTGCTATATCAGAAAACCATGGAGAGAGTAATGAGATAGCAAATAGGTGTTCATATAGCATCTGATCATCCACCATTCCGTCTTCACTTGCAAGAAGATCTAGTCTAGACAGAAAATTAGCAACAAAATTTTCCTTACCCGGCTTATCAACAATGGTTAAATCAAATTGCTGCAACAAAAGTAACCATCTAATAATACGATCATTTACATCTAATTGTTCATTAAATACCTAATTTCAGCATGATCAATGTCTACGAATTTTTGATAGCCAGTGATGTACTGTCTGAACTTATTTAGGGAATGGACTACAGCTAGGAGCTCCTTTTCGGTTACAATGTAGTTTAATTCTGCCTCGGACAAGTTTTTACTTACAAAATATATGGCGTAAGGTAACTTCTCATCAATTTTCCCTAAGGTTGCTCTTATCACTTTGTTCAAGGCATCTGTATGAATGTGGAAAGGTAAGACCTAGTTTGGACCTCTCAAAATTGGGGCAATCACTAGTTTCCTTTTCAAGATATCTAGAGCCTCTTGATATTTGTCAGTCCATATGAACTTAGCATCTTTCCCCAAAAGACAAATAATGGAGAGGCTAGCTTACTAAAATCCTTAATGAATCTTCTATAATACCCTGCTAATCCTAGGAAACTCAAAACATCTCTTACCTTTTGAGGAAGTGGGACCCTTTGGATGATGGCAATTTGTTGGGATCCACCTGTAATCCTTGCTAAGAAATTGTATGACCTAGCACATTTCCTTCAGTCATTAGAAATTCACATTTATTAGGACTCAGGGATAGGTTCATTTCAATGCACTTGTTTAAAACTTTTCCCATGTTAGTCAAAGCTTCCTGAAAGTTAGAACCATAAGGATTAAAGTCATCCATATAGATTTCTACTAAATCATGAACCAGTTCAGCAAGTATATTCAATACTGCTCTCTGAAAAGTGGCGGGAGCATTGCACAACCCAAAAGGAAGGAATTGGTATGCAAAGGTACCCCAAGGACAAGTGAAAGTGGTCTTATCTTGGGCTTCCAGGCTGATTTGGATCTAGTTGTACCCGCTAAACCCGTTTAGGAAGGAGAAGAACTTCTTCCCTACTAGGCCATCTAATACTTGATCTATGAAAGGCAAAGGGAAATGGTCCTTCTTGGTGGCCTTGTTTAGTTCTCGATAAACGACACATATTCTCAACTCCCTGTTTTTCTTTGGCACTAGCACCAAAGGAGAGACCCATTCGCTGTCAGAGATGGGGTAGATGAATCCTATATCCAATAACTTTTGCAGTTCTTCTTTGACAATGTCCTTAAGGGCTAGATTCATCCTCCTTTGAGGTTTCCTGAATATTTTGCAATCTTCCTTGATGTGAATGTGATGAGTGAAAATTGAAGGGTGGACTCCCTTCATCTCCTTATAGCTCCAAGCAAAATCATCCAAGTGGTTTTTTAATAAGATACATAGTTCTTTCTCCTGAGAGGTGGATAGGGATGAGTTAATCTTCAAGGTACTTTCTGGGCCAAATTCCACATTCTTAACTCTGAGAGATGTTGGATCAGCCACACATATATCAACTAAAGGATTGGCTTGGGTTTCTTCCATCGACTCTTATAATGGCAACACACTTTCAGAATAGTAATAATACTTATAATCTATCATGTTTTAGTAGGGTCTTTCCCTGGGGGTGGATTCTGAATCAAGTTTTCAATAAGATCATCCTCAGTTTGTGGGCCTCCCATGGTAGCTTCTACTGCACACAATGGTGTGGAATAGACTTTATCCTCATCTTCCTCCTCCAACCAGAGAGATAACTCATGGTCTAACAAAGGTTGGCCAAGAGGATATAGGACTAGCTACTTGGACATATGCCCATTCTTGATTTTCATGTTCCCAGCTTGACAACTAATGTAGGCATCTGCAGTAGCCAACCAAGGTCTTCCCAGGATGAAAGGATATGTAATGAGCTTTGCCTTTGGTTGGAGAACCAAGAAGTTAGCAGGGTACTCCCAAAAATCAATGGAGACCATTACATCTTCCAGAATCCCCTTAGGGGTCATGGTGGAGCAGTCTGCTAACTATAGTACTGTTGTGGTCTTTCTTAGGGAGCCCTGAAACTTGAGCTTGAGCATAGTATCCTTGGTCATCACATTAATGGTAGCCCCTAGATCAATTAGGGTATGGTGGACTACGGTGCCATTAATGTGGACATCGACTACAAGACTTCCAGTGTCTAGATATTTTGGACAAATCACCAGCCCCAACATCAGGTTGGATAGTTGTCCTATGACATTGATAGTTGGAGCATCTCTCATGTGCCTGCTTGGGTGCCTGAAGCACTTATCCTTGATCATCTTGTTGTACATAGGTACATCCTTTATGGCTTGGAGAAGTGATATCTTTACACATAACTGTTTCAATTCTCCCAAAAGTTTAGTTTCTTCTGGGGTTGGTTGTGCGATTCCAGTTAATGTTTCAAGTAAGGGTGGAATGGCCTTTGATTCACTTTCCTATTTTTCTTCCTCATCCCCCTTAGGGGGAGGTTGGCTATCTGGGAGAACCTTCCTAGATCGTAGGTTAATCTCCTAAATCTCCACAACATAGGTCGGGCATGATGTTTCTCCACTATATACTTGTTGGGCATGTCTATTATTCAGTTTCGGGTTCGGTTGAGCAGGTATTTGAGGTTGCCTTGGTGGAGCAAAAGGCAATGGTTGTGGTTGAGTAGGTGGTGGAAGAAAAAGAGAGGAAATTTGTACTAGGGTCTCCACCCCTGATGAGGTGCATTCCCTTGAGGCTGTGGCTGAGCATAAGAGTGAAACGAATGAGCAACTGGTTAAGCATGCTATTGAGATGGATATGACCAAGGAGGGGGTGTGGACCAGGAAGGATGAGTAGGGGGACCCCAAGAAGGCATGGAAGTAGCTTGGTTGGGGTGGTTATAGGTCTGGGATGTCCCTTGCATTCCCTACTAGTAAGTTTTGGGCCCATGTGGCCTCCTTTGGTTCATGAAATATAGTGGTTCAGTGGCTCCTTCGACCCCCTAATATGCAACTTTAAGTTTGTGCAAGGAAGGGCATTGATTCGTAGAATGGTCTTCTTCACAGACTAAAAACACTTCTATAGAGTTCAATGGACATTCATTCCTAGGATGCCTTCTAGTGCACCTAGGAAAAAAGATGGCCAAAGCCCTCTCGACTTCCTCTTGTTTCCTTTTGATATGTAAGGTATCCATTTGCATGGCAAGGGTCTGCCTCATCTCGCTCTTGAAATATTCTAGTTGATTCTCAAATTCACTTCTAAGAGATGAATTGGATGAAGATGTACTGGCTAAAGGTTGACTTCCCCTACCTCTCTTTTTGGCTGCCCTAGAATGGTTTCTAAACACAGTCTTTATGTCATCATAGGTTAGTTGGTAGATGTCTCCCCTAGCTAGCAAATAGAGGGTATCTAGAAGGTCTTTAGGGACTCCTCTAAGCAGGACCAACTTCAGAAAGATCTCTTCCTTGGTATCCTTTGATCTACAGTAGTCCCTGTATTTGTTGTTAAAGGCTTGCTACATTTGAGCCCAATTTGTGATGTTGTTTCCAAGTAACCCCATGAACCAGCACAATGTTGCATCCTTGAGGGTAAAAGGAAACAGTTTCAACTTCTGCTCATCTTCTGCATGGTCATAGGTTCGACAGAGAACAACAAATTCAAACAAGAAGGTATCAAGATCTTTGGTATTCAATCCATGGAAGTGAGGTAAGGCTGAAGGACTTATGTTTTTCATTTTAGTGTCCCCATTGCTCTCTCAGATAGGAAAGGCACCCTCTATTCTTTACCCATTTCCTCTAACGTTTCTATTTTCAGCCATGGTCTCAAGAGGAATGATTTCTTGTTCTTCTTCTGCTATACGATCTTCGTATATCTCTGGGGGTTCACCTATAGTTTCTTCTGGATCACTGCCACTAAAGAAGAGAGAAGGGTGACTTAGCGATGTGGTGGGGGTGCTGGGTAGGAATTTTCCTGTATTGTCTATGTTCCTACAAGGCATGAAAGGAAATCACTTTTTGGGTGATTTTTTTTTCTTGTACCTGCAAAACTAAAATGGATTGAACAACAAATTACAACTACTGAAATGAACTTGCTAAAATGAAATTGCACAATTGAAATGAAAGCAAGGAAATGACTAATCTACTTTGCTGGAATGGAAATTGCAGAATTGAAATGAAAGCAGGAAATGACTAATCTACTCTTGTTGAAATGGAAATTGCAGAATTGAAATGAAAGTAGGAAATTCCTAATCTACGCTTACTGAAATGAAATTGTAGAATTGAAATGAAAGCAGGAAATTCCTAATCTACTTTTGCATAATTGAAATAAAACAACTACTTTACTTTTGTTGAAATAAACTACTTAGTAGAATGTTGCAGTAGAAAATAGAAGAAAAGCAGTAATCACAAAATACTCTAATGCTTCCGTAGCAACAATTTCAAAAAGAGTGGTGAGCTCCAGTATTGCAGTAATAATGTTGCAACTCCTGGGGATTCCTTCTTTACTTTTATCAACCCGGTAGTTCGTAACAAACTTGGAAACGACGGTGTTGTATGCACAAGTACTAGCTCTTATTGCAAGTTGTCACTTGGTCAGCTGGCACAAGTTTGCTAGGAGCTTAAGCCAACTTTTAAGAGTTCTTAGAAGAAGCTTTTAACTGTGATTAAAGAAAACTAACTCTACAGGTGCTATTCTATTTGCAGAAAGAGAAGGAAAACTAAAATGTAATGTAAACCCTAGCAAAACCTAATTTACCTTTTAACCCTACTTTTGCAAGAAAAGAGGTGAAAACTGATGAAATGAGTGCCATTGACTACTGAAAAGGTAAATTGCATTTATTCAAGCTACTTTTAAGAAGAAATGAGAAGAAAACATCTTTTTGTGCTTTTGAGTGTTTTTATGTGGAATTATTATGCTTGTGGTTTATCTGGTTATGATTGTGCAAAGGTTTGGTGGCAAAGGAAAATGGAGTTAGCTTTTGCAGAGGGTGAGGAAGGTGTGGAGAGGTCCTAAGAAGCCCCTAGTACCCTTTTGAAGACTTCCATAGTAATCAAAATTTGAAAAATTTCTCACAGGAAATTCTACAGGAGGTTATAGGGGATCTACAAGAGGATCTACATGAGGGTCTACAGGAGGAGGCCAAGAGCTATTTTTGGAGTTTTGAAGGTGGAAAAATGATGGGAAAGGGTAACTGAAGTCTAGATAAGGTGTTTAGGTGTCTATAACTTTTCGAGGAAGATCAAGAACGAATGTGATGGATGGATTTGTTCAAATGGCAAGGAAGCAGCTTTATGGAAAAAAATGCAGAAATTAGGGCAGATTGGTGAAATGTCGCAAATGACTTGGGAGATCTATGAGAAGTGAGCTATTGCTAGCTGATTTATGGATGGATGGTGAGTTGAGGTGTCCTACAAGAGATATGCACATCTACTTACAAAAACTGTTCAACGAAAGGACTAAAATCTGAAATTTCTCTAGCTTGACCTAATTTCTGACCTAAAAACAGAATATGTTGAACAGTGACATATGAACAGAAAAACATGTAGAGAGAAATATGGTAAAATAATAGGAAATTATCTAAGCAACTGAATCTAAACCAATATCAACCTTTCCAAATCAAGCTATCACACTAGTCGTTGCATGGAAGAGCAAAAACTGTGTTTTTGGTGGCAGCAGTAGTGCCTTGACCTCATATCATAGTCCCAAGAACAGAGAAAGGAGATCAGGGCCTGCTGTTGGAATTTTTGAATCTTATTCTATCACTGCAGTAACCTACTTAAGCAACTGAAACAAAAACAACTATACTAACCATCAAAAGCAACCTAATCTAACAAAATAAAATGAATCTATGCAACAGAAGTTAACTCATGAACTAAAGCAAAAACATATAAGTACACAATAGGAGGTTTTGGGCAGCTTGGTTTGGGCCCTAACGTAAGAGTTTCAGCCCTCTAAAAGATATTAGTGCTGGCTCAAAAACGGTTTCATCTTCATTATCAAAAATAGTAGTTAAATTACATAAATTGTTGTCAAAAAGGAACTCGAAAATGAGTTGAAAACAATGTTGTACAAAAGTACAAAAATCTACTAATAACTGGCTAACCTATTAAGGCTCTAAGCCTCCTTATTTATACAAATGGAGTCCTCCAATAGTCCTCCTAAAATCAAGGAACTCGGCTTCCTAGAACTGGAGGTAAACAACAGTCTTACTTTACTTGCTTGGTTGCCCCTTGGAATCATCACTATGGACCCTTGTGCTCCAAGTTGCTGATGTAGGATTCAAGGAAAGGGGTCATAAATGAAGGAGACACCCCCCTTACAAGTCCTCTTCCCTATTTTCCTCGAGTTTTGGCTGCCATTTGCTCATAAATCCCTTGACTTTGTCAAAAAATGACCAAAAAATCTGCATAAGGCACATATTAGACTACATGGAAAATGACTAACCCAATTCACTCTATTAGCATAAATATATTCAAAAACATGCAACGAACTAATGAGAATGGTGGAAGTTGAAATGAGAGGCATAATGAGCCCATATAACTACCCATCACTAGGGCTCATCACTAGGCTCTTTGGGATTATGGCAAGTCCTTTTACAAGCTCTTGGCTCAACTCCATTGTTTTACACAGAAACAATGTGCTCAGAACACCATCTCTCCTTGGCTCTTGAAGCTCTCATATTTCTAACTCTTGGCTCTAGCTCTGGCTCTGGCTCTGGATCTTCGTCTCTGGCTTCTTTGGCTCTTAGCAATGTACAGCTCTCTGGCTTTTCACTTGAACTCCAAGTGACTCCCTTGGTTTCTCTGCGCTTCAGCTTTTTCTTTCCACCTTTTGCTTTTTGTGATGATGCTCTCAATTGATTCAAACCTTTGCACTGCCTTCTTTGGCTTTGCTTTCTACTTATGCTTTGTTTCAGCAACAACTCCAACAACAACCTTTTTGTCTCTGACATTCATGGCTTTTAAGCCAACTGGCGATGTTTATTCGTTTCCTCTTCTAGGGTTCTCTGGCTTCTGACCTATGTCTGCCCAAATCCCCTTCTGGGCATTAGAAATCATTTCCAAACGCCTTCAATGATGGTGGCCACCTGTTCCATAATGGAATGGACCATCGGTGCCTTCGAAATCCCAAAGATGGTTGTTCTTGGCTTACACAAGAAAATACGCAGAAAGCCTGTAAAAATCTGCCCAAACACGTCTATCGGACTTCAAAAACTATGAACTTCACATTATATTCCATTGGGTCCACCTTTTAAATCGCTATCGCATGTCGCAAATGCTCGTTCCATGGTTTCCCTTTGTATTTTTAAAATACATTAAAACATTGCAAAAATCCCACAAAATGGCCCATATCGGACTTGAAACAATATATATTTTCATTCACAAACCCTTTTGGGCCCAGTTTTTATCGTATCAGTGCTTCCCTTCATGTTTTGTTTAATAAACAAAATACGCGAAAATACATAGAAATTTGTCGTTGATGGAACTCAAAATATTTTAAATCTGGTTCATATTGCTGTCAGGTCCGGCCATCATCGAAACCAATTTATCAATCCAATCATCGGTGATTAGCATATCGCATATCGCATGAGCCCTGAGGTCTTTCCATATGGCATGGCCTATGCCGACACGATCCACCAACACCAATATCGGCGATCACAATATCGCTCAGCCTGGGGTCCCGCCTTTGCCTCATGATATCGCTAATTGCGATCTGCCGATATCAGCGATCGCAATATCGGTGGCCCGGTCCCGCCTTTTATGCTATATGTGCATGTTCCTTCCTCCCACCTGATTTGTCCGGGATCGGAAATTGGGGGTGCTTCCCCTTTTCACTTAAATCCACCTTTGAACTCCTCTGATGCAATTTTCTTCATAAAGCCTTTAGGGCCATTTTTAAAAGGATTTTGCCTCTTTTTCTAAGGAACAAAGGCATCTTCTTTCTACAATAACTTTTGCATCCTAAGTCCATATTTTCCCATTCGAGTTGCAGAAAATTCAGGATGAGACGATCTTTGTAATGGGTCTATTTCCAGGAACTTCCTTGGAATTTCATTTTCCTCAACAAGGAATACTAGGCTTAGGAGTCTATCCAAAATCAATTTTGGATCAGGTGAGACTGTTATCTACTTGCAATTCATTGCAAATAGGGCCAGTGATTAAGGGTTTTATTGGTTCATAGTATAGATTGAACTTGGGTCAACCCAATCATAACCAACAAATGGTTCTATTGTTGGGACCAGGATCTATTTGAGGGACATGTTTATGTGGCATCCATCGAAGAAGGAGAGTCGAGATTAGCTAGAATCAAAGGAGCGAGAATTTGCAAGCCAAGAGAATAGAAACCCTTGTCTAAAGTGTGAATCTTGGTTACAGAAATATATTTTCACAGATCAATACAATATTCTCTTCGCATCATTTCTTGTTGAACTGTAGAAGTGGATATCAAGGTTGATTGAAAGAAAGAAATGTTCTAAGGGTGGAGAACCTATGACATGGACTCCTGAATTGGTATAGCAACTCAAGAGCACTAACAATAGGATTTCAAGGGTTGTTGATTTATGGATCGATAGCATCTTGGGAGGATTTATTACTAAGTTCAAAATAAACCAAATAGTGTCCTACAGCGAAGCAGAATGATGATTCTTCAAAGGACTGCGAGGTAAGTATTTAAAATATTTGAAACTCTGGATTAAGATGCTTCTATTTGAAAAAGGAGTTTTATGGATGCATCCAAATTATTAGTTTTCTTATATTTGGAAGAAAAGAGAATAAATTTGAGAAAGAGATTGGAACAATGCGAAGTGAAAAATATATAGAATATATATCAGAAAGAGAGCTCATGGATAAGAACCAAACTCTTTTGTAGAAGTTGAACATAGTCCTCTGTTGAGTGAATCTAAAAGCATACGAGAAGATGACCACCCTGATAAGCCCTAGGTAGCTTTGCAATATTCATCTTCCAAGACTAAGAGTTTACAGAAGCTAGAAGCCAGCAAGAGCTAGGGTATTTTTTACTCTCCCCCTCTTCTACCCTCCTACCCCATCCCCCTCCCCTTACTTCTCCCCTCCCCTCCCCCCACCCCCTCCAAAGAATAAATATGGTTGATGATATTAAGATACCTATTTTCAAAGGAACTAGATTAGAAGTTCCATAACAGTTTTGGTTTTATGTGAATCTGTATGGATCGTGAAGCAGGTCAACGATGAAAATATAAAGAAATCACATATCATAATGATGCTCCAAGATAGAGCATTGACATGGTATATGAAGTATTCAAATAATCAGATTAGAACATTTTCATATATTAAAGAAGCGTTGATGAGAGAATTTAAGAATCCAAAGTGTAAGTCGCAGTGCATCACTGAGTTAAAAGAAATTAAACATAAACCTACTTAGTCTGTTTGGGAATTTGATCATAGATTTAACGAATTGTTAGATCAAGTGAGCTTCGAAATAGCTCCATAACAAATCAAGAATGGTTTATAGCTACAATGGTACCACATATCATATTGACATTGATGCAACAAAAGATAACAAGTCAGGTCGAAGCTCTAGAGATTGCGATGAAGTTGGAAGCTTTTCCTATAGGAGACTAGTGTAAGTGTGCAATAGATTTAGCGTTAGCTAGCAAACCTAACCCTGTAGATACAAGATATCAAGAAAAGAAAAGAAGTCAGAGAAGAATTATGGTGTACAAAGTGTAGAACTGAGGTCCATTCTAAACAACAATGTCTTATATTTATGGATTACATGGCTAATGGGGCACCAAATCCCTTAAATGCAAGATCTAGCCTATGGTACGATATATGCAAGACTAGAGGCCAACATTGCTCAAAAGATTGTTACCTGATACAAAAATATATGCAGACTCCAAGGAACTTATATTGCAAATTTTTTAAATCAGTAGGACATGATGAAAATAATTGTCAATTTTATGAAGTGATGATGGAGCGTAGTTTTGACACTTATAGAATGCAAACAGAAGAACACATACATGAAGGTAGTTGAAAGCGAGGTGGTCGAGGAGGCTACCAAGGAAGAGGTCGAGGTGTTGGAGTTGGTCGAGGACATGGATAGATTATTTTCTATAATTGCGGTCAGGCAAGTCATTTTGCAAGAAATTGTCAAAACCCTACTATGACATGTAAGTATTGTAAATCCTTTGACCATGTAATTTAATAATTCCATGTAATTATGGAAAAGATGCAAGAAAAAATGAATCAGTAATCGACATAGAATATTCAAATGATGATCATTGAAATAATGAATGATGAACCATGAATTAGTATTGTTACTAGAAGTGGAGTTGCGACCAGAAGTGATAAAGCGGGTGGAAAGAAAGAATCTCAAACTACATGGGTTAGAAAAACTATTGAGAAAGCTCCTATTTTTTATATTCAAGAGGAAAGAAATTGTTTATGGAAGCAAAGAGAAGCTTTATGGATAATGGAGCTTCAACTTCTAGTGCGCAGCCAAAGCAAAAAACTAGTTGTCACATGTCATTAGCTTCGATACAGAATCAAGTTTTGATGCAAAATCGAGCTTTGATACATAATCAAGTTTCGACGCAGAATCGAGCTCCGACATAGGATTAGGAGTCAACAAATCAAGGAGGTAATTTAAAGTATTTTCTACAAACTTGTATGAAATTATTAAGAGATCAAAAGGTTGTAGAAGGGCTTCAGTAATTGATAGATTTGTGTGCATCAAAAGAAACACCATGAGGTGAGATGTGTGTAGTGAATAATTTTCATTGACATAAGTGAACTTGAAGAGAAATGAGGCTTAGTGTGCATATAGGAGAATATGAGATGGATCAAGTTATCCTATATCTGGGATATTATGCTAATTTTTTGACAAAGCAGACATGGGAATTAATGGGTAAGTCAAAGCTACAGTGGTCTCCTATTCGTTTAAGGATGGAAAATCAGTAAAATATCTTCCCCTTAGGAATACTACTAGGTGTAACAGTGAAAATTGAAGGAGTTCGCGCTAATGTTGACTTTGAAGTAATAGAGATCATTGATGATAGTAACCCTTATCTTTCATTTCTTGGACTTGACTGGACATTTTATAATATGGCCATAATTAATCTAAAGAAGAGACAGATGATATTTGAAGGAAGCAATATGAGAGTAGTTGTTTCCTTGGATCCATCAAAAGAATTAAGATATACATAACCAATCAATGAAGAGTATTGTGCAGCTGATATGGATAGTATCTATCAAATGACAGTGCAGGAATAGGATTTTGTTAACCCTACTAAAGGCAAGTTGAGTTGGGAGCATGATATTTCTTATACCTCAGACTCAGAAGAAGAGTTGGAAAGCTAGCAAAATAGGTTGCATGAAGTATCCACAAGGCGTTGGCAAGAATTACCAAATCAATTCATTATGTAACATTTGAGTTTTGTATCCTACCTTCTTATGATGGCTTGAGTGATATAAATACTTTTCTTGATGACTATGAGGAACAAGTTCCAGAGAATCAAGGGTTGTTAGCCTTGGATATAGCCCTAAAAGCTACCCCTACTAGATGGTGGGGTGAACACAAGAATAATATAGAATGCTGGCAAGAATGTCAAAGATTGATTTGGATAAGATTTGGATATATAGATATAAAACTAGAGATAAAGTATGATGGTGAAACTAATCCTAGGAAGAATATCCAATTATGCACTACAACATGGAAGGAGATTCCACAGCAAGAAAGGGTATATGGATTTTTTCATACATTAGAAACCATCCCTAAGAACTGGTACCTAGAAACAGAGCTTCGACATGGTATTGTGGATTGGGCAGACATGGTTGATGGTTTCATATTATCGTTCATATTTGAAGATTATTATCCATACATAGATTTAGCTCTTCAGACAGTTAAAAAGAGAATCTTTGAGAATGTAACTCCAGCGACATGGTAGCAACCTGATTGGGCTGCACAAATAGAAAATGCACTAGAATATTATAGCCTTACTGTAGAAGAAGAAGAAGAATATCCTCACAACATCGACATAGCAAAAACATAAGGATACCATCAAGTAAATGGGTCTAAGTTAGAATACCAGATATAACAAAGCCACTGAAGACCAAGAAGGTGAACATAGGATCATAGAAGGAGCCCAAGTTTGCAACAATAGGAGATTATTGGGATAAAGAGACAATAAGTAAAGTTACGAGTTACTTCATGAATACCAAAAACTATTTCCCACAAAGTTTTCATAAATGAAGGGTATAGTAGGAGATCTAGGAGTCATGAAGAATTTTACGAAGCCTGATGCAAAGCCAGTCAAACAAAGACATTATAGGTTGAACCCAAAATATAAGGAGAAAGTGAAGGTAGAGCTTTATAAGATGATAGCGACAAGAATTATTGAAACTGTGGAAGAATCAGAATGGGTAATTCCTATGGTGGTGCAAGAGAAGAAAACTCAAGGAGAAATCAGGATTTGTGTTGATTTTTCATTAATAGAAGGACATGTATATAAGATTGGAACAGATGATATATTGCATAGATATGTTCCTAAACATGAAATATAGATGATACTAATAGAGTCTTGTGAAAGCACAGTTGATGGACATTATGCAAGGAAACCTATTGCGCAGAAGATTTTGAGGGTAGGATTATGGTGGCCTACACTACACAAAGATGCAAAGGAATATTACAGAGCATGTGATATGAGTAAAAGAATAGGAAAACCTTCAACAAGAGATGAGATGCCATTAGTACCACAAGTTACATTACATTACTTTGATAAGTGAGCTATTGATTTTCTGGGACCCCTCAACTCACCTAGGAAGAGGACTAGTGTGAGGTACATAATTACAACAACTGATTATTTGACAAGGTGGGTTGAAGCACAACTAGTAAGGCACTGCAACACAGAGACTGTTGCAAAGCCTATTTTTGAATATATATTATCTATATTTGTATGTCCAAATATTTTGATGAGTGACCAAGGTTGACACTTCTTGAATAAAGCTATTAAAACATTAACTGAGGAATTCCAAGTCTGTCATCTAAAGAGTAACCCATATCACCCTCAGGCCAATGGAATAGTAGAAGCATTTAATAATATCTTGGAGAATGCACTAAGGTATGCAATGTGAATAGAGATGACTTGGACCTTATAATTCTAGTAGTATTATGGGTTTATAGGACTACATGCAAGAAGTTGACAGGTCAGACACCCTTCAGATTAGTTTATGGGCAAGAAGATGTGATGCCCATGGAATACATTGTGCCTAGCTTGAGGATTGCAACTCTTACAGATATGGAAAACCCATATACAATGAAGGAAACAATGTCACAATTGATTTCTTTGGAGGAAGACATATTCATAGCAGGATTTCATCAGCAAGTACAAAAAGAAAGAGAAAAGGCTTGGCATGATAGACATATTAAGCAGAAGAAGTTTTAGGTAGGAGATCTTGCTCTCCTCTATGACAGTAAATTTGTGAAATTTCTAGGGAAATTCAAGATGCATTGATTGGGCCCTTACATTATTAAGCATATTACTAATGGAGGCACAATTCGATTGGAAAAGTGTTGAAGCCTCGAAAATCATTGCGACAACATGGTGGAGAACCACTCATTTGAGACCTTGGTTAGAAGCTCATTTTACATTTGGTGTAGTGGCTTTGACTCGGGATAATGTGATCAGTTTCCCATAAATGATTTCAATAGTGTTGGTGGGGTGATATATGATGTAATGAGAAAATGATTAAGCTAAGTGTAATCTAATCTAACTAATAAACACATGCGTATATCCTAGTTTAACACTATTTAGCTATAAATATACCCAAGAATTAAATACAATATGCGATCTACAATGATGTCCTACAACAATTGGTAATAAATATCATTCAACTGCAATATATAGTTAAATCGTTTAACAACAATCGTTTGGATAAATAGTTAGACAAAACGATTGAGAAATATATATCACATATAAAATCATTCATGTATTCATAATAGAGTCAAAGCTAACATCATACAAAAGTGTAATAATGTTAAACTATAATTCATACTTTCATGCATAAAACAATTCAAAGAAGAATTATTGGTTGATACATAAATAAAACAAGATCATAAGATAAAAGTACCATATACGACAAGTCTTTCTCATGTGCTTTAGCAATATTCACCTAATTTCAATCAATCCAACACATTCTAAGAGTACAAAAGTGCATTTCAGTAGAGCATGCTAGATATTTTAAAGAAAATAGATATTGTTCCATTCATTCCATCAGAACCTCCTCAAAAGTACAAAAGTGCAATGTTTCGAAGAATGTTTCTGATAAAATTTCTAGACCCCTCTCTAAATGCATGAGAGGGGTTTAAATACTAAACTATGGGTCTTAAAATAGATTATTACAAAAAAATAGCTGAGGAGGTTTAAACGGACTTCCCCGAAATATGCAAAAAAACAAATAAAAGAAAAATAAATTAAATGACTAACTCCTTTGGACTTGATCCCTAAGATCTCAAATATCAGTTATTGGCTTGAGCCGAGTCGGTTGGTCGATCACAGATTTTAACTGCCCAACAAATATGGCATCTATCAGTGCTAGCATCATCTTTTGTGTGGAGGTTGTTAAGCACCTCAAGGTCATCCACTGGTTGTGTGTGTTCACTAAAAACTTCCAGTATTCTTCCTAATTCAGCCTACACTGCCTATCTCCATTGTTGCTCTAACTCTTTGACATTTAGAAGAAATCATGGTATACATTCTGTAACCAGATTAGTGCCATGAATAATTTTGTTGATGGCTTCTATTATGATGTTTGTTGTTGTTGTTGCTATCATTGTTTCCCTTTCTGCTTGTTTCAACCAAGAATCCCAATTTGTGAACAAGATGTCTTTATGAGATTCCTCCAGCTTCAATAGGTCAACCTTTCTCCCATCCTCTTATTCTTGCCATGTGATCAAGTCAGAAATATTTTTATGGATTTCGGCATACTCAAGTATCATGTCAACGACCTGGTTTGTTAACTTATCACTGGTTTCACAACAAGGACTTATCTACGAGATCTTCTGGTAGAGTACTTCCTTCCATTGCATTAGTTGGGATTTAAGACTGAGTGCTTCCTTTATGAACTCATCAATTTCTGGATTATCTTTAAACTTATCTGTCATTGTAATGCCCCACTTAAATCTTATCCTACAAATTTGTTAATATTTACATTATCTAGAAATATTGAGAAACATTGGTCTAATATAAAATTCATGATTTCCATTATTCAAATTCTCCACTTACCTTCTCCAATTGAATATTAGGTAGGATATGGTCTCCTTCCATTATTTCATAATATATGTATTACCCAATGTACCCTCACGTACCCTCACATTTACTAAGGAGAAGACATGCTCCTCTCTATGTAATTACATCTCACATTCCCCAATGTACCCTCACATTTACTTGGGAGAAGACATAGTTCTCTCCATCTTATTATCAATATATATATATTCATTTCACATTCCCCAATGTACCTTCACATTTACTAAGGAGAAGATATAGTCCTCTCCATGTAATTACACATCACATTCCCAAATGTACTTTTCAGATTTACTTGGGAGAAAACATGATCCTTTCCCATTAAATTCTCAATTTTATATTCATCTCACATTTCCAAATGTAATCCTAGCTTACTTGGGAGAAGAGAAGTCAACTGTAAGGATGGATGAGAAGTTAATGACATTAATTAGAGGTGGTTGAGATGGAGAAGGGAAGGAGGATATAAAAAGGGAAGGGAGAAGGAAGAAAGGGGAGTGGGGGTTCTTTCTTATGATTATGGGGGTTGGTTGTGATTGTTTGGACTTGTTATGATTTTGGGAGACCTTGGAAACCTATGGAGGTTTCTTGGGTTTGAGAGGAGGAAAGTATTGTTATCTGGTTTTGTACATTCTTCTTGAGAACACACTATATCTGGTTGGACTTGGGTACGGAGGGCTAGGGAACCTGTGGAGGTTTCCTGGGCTAGGAATTTGTTTCCTAGTTGGCTGGGAGGTAAATCCGGTTGGGTCGGCGAGAAGGAGCGTTCACCTGGAGCTATACGACAAAGGTATCATCATCAACCGCCGGAACAGGTATTTTTCCATGAACTACTCTTGTTAAGTTGATATCAATGGAATGCCCATCTTAATTTATGTTGCTTATGATTAAATGATAAGATGTTAAATGTTTAAAACTTTGTGAGAAGGTCAGCAAGCTCCTTTTATTACTTGCAAATCAACAGTAAAATAGATTTGTTAGTGTATAATAGATTGAGGCTCTAATAATAGGAATTAGGTTCTTACACATGGTATCAGAGCCAAGTTCAAAATCTGGACCCACGCCCACTAAAAACCATAATTTTCCTGCTAATTAACAACCTTGCATACATAGTTGAGCCCCATACTTGTGCACCATCCGTTAAATGAGAAACTGTGATTAAGCTCGGCCAACTGCTTTCGAATAACATATGAGTCATATAGTCATGCTACCAATCCCTCACCATACGACGCTTTAGACTAAACAATTCAATAACGGGTATTGACATTTCGGGAAGTTGTGGACCCAGTGTCTGCTACAGGATGTCTCCAAGACCAAAGAACGAGTTCCGAGTAGAAACGAGTTCCCCGCTCTTTTAGATGGCACGGGAGCAAACCTTAGGAATATTGTCAATGGCTGTCACATATCAGCTGGGTAAATACCTCCTAGGAAATCAATAAAAGGATTTGTGCCTCTCACAGTGGGAGGGGTGCTTCCGGATTCTTCTTCCTCTTCTTCATTCTCAAGCGAAATATCTCCTACCCAGTACTACGCTTGCTCCCGATCTATAACTTGAATGATTCACTCTCAGAGCATGCCCTAGAAATAATTTTTGTCAGCTCTCTCTCACTCCCTCTCTCGGAACAACTTATTTGTGGGAGCGTGCGTCCTTCCGAAGGAAGAACGCTGCCTCCCGAAATTTCCAGTACTTGAAACAAGGCGATACAACTCTTGATTGCATAGTGAATCATTGCATTTAATAAAGTATACCAACTACACAAGATATTTCCTGTGACTTGTTGAAGGAGGTAGATTTCTTATTACGGATGAATTGCGGAGATGAGAACCAGTGGTACACACGCTACATGCTCTTAATCCCACCTTATATGCTCTATCTTTGGCCTGTGCAGGCCCAGTGTTGCAACTTGGCTCTGTAAAAATGGAGAATTTCTAAAATAGCATATTTTCAAAACCTAATAAAACTCGTTGTGTAGCCAGTTTTGACTGGATGCATAACTTTAAACGATTTGGATTTTGAATTGAAAAGAAAATATTCGTTGAAAAATAAATAAACAGGGACAGAATATGGCCATTGACTGCTCTTTGACCTATTCTCACACTAAAAGATAGTGGAGTTGTTCTTATATACACATATTCTGTCCCTGCTCGTATATCTGGTACTCTTACGCATGTAAGAAATCCAGCTGAAGCCTATGGAAGTGGACAAGTATACAAGCTCTGTGTTCAATGACAGTTAATGATGTGTTGGGCACGTTATTCCATCACAGGGCATGCAATGGTTTTAATTCTACTTTGTTTCATCTTATCCTATCTAACGTCATAATGCAATCTGTAGCGACTGGTGAACCTCACTTTTATATCCATAAGACCTGCAAATGGTAAATCTTTGAGTTCAACTCTAGTGGCACTTATGTTATGAATATAGTTCATAAGAAATGAGACCCTTGAAATGGAAAGATAATTGGTGAACCAGGCTTATATTGCTGATGTTTCACGTTCCTTAGAAATCAAATTGTTCATCGTATAGTCTCATCAAATGAGGATGGGGATTGTTCAATGTTTCAGCCATATCTACATTCTGGATACTAGAAACCAAATTTTCATAAATAAGTTGAACACAACCACCATCATAATTTAGCCTACAAATGTTAGGTTGACACAAATAGGGCTCTGCCATTAGTAAATAGAATCTAACATGAGCAATTTGAGTACCATGGTCAAGTGGAACTAATGATCGAATAATCTGCTTTGCAAAGAGGATAATCAATTTGTTTAAGGCAAAATATAAATGTTGTGTATCCCGGTGTATATCCAACAATGGATATCCTGACCTATACAGCATTCAATGCACTGTTGTGGGGGTGCATATTGTTTGCCCTGCAATGACCCGGGTTCAGATCCCAACACAGATGTGCAGAGGGTAGTGTTGAAGAAGCGTTAAGACAACGTTTGTGACGTTCATGTATTTGGTTGTTCCTATTGTGCAGGAAATGAAGTTTCACTTTTCCTCGTCTAAATAGAGGACATTACACTTGATTATAATTATTATTTTTAATGGACCATCTTTAGTGTCAAAGCTGTAAACTTTTGGGCCAACATGCACATTTCTACAATGCTCCTTTAAAAATAATTCCTCAATCTTTCCATGATTCGAGCTTCAACATGAATTCTAATTTGGCCATGAGCCCCCTAATATCATACTGGCATGGGGCATGGATCATCGTTTCAGTTTAACATAAGATAAAAGTTCCAGGATGTGCCCTAGAGATCAGAGAGGAAACCATCCTAAACCCCGTCCCTATCTCGAACAACATTTTAAGTTCTGATAATGAAATGCCCAACTTACAATTCTAAAAAAAAACAGGGCAGCTTTAATAATATTTTTATATCCCGACCTTCGTCAGAGTCTATTTTAGCTAAACAGAACCCGTATATATGAAATTCAGCTAGCTAATTTCCCATGCTCCTACCCTAATCCCTTTCAGTAACCAATCTATACTCACTCCAAAATACCAAATCACACCGACTCAAGGATTCATCACAGCATTAGCTTGAATTGGGTAATAGACGATATCATATAAAACTGGAAAATTTGCAGTTTATAATTTCCCATGAAAGCATTCTGACAATCAGCTTAAATTACACTTATATTTGGCATGAAGTGGTAAAAATGATTATCTCTGATTGATAACCATACAATTGGTCTAGATTGGCCTTTGTGGTGATGAGGTGATGCTTGCTACATAGACTAGTGATGCAAAATATATGTGTACCTTGAAGAAAGGACAATGACACTGTACACCCAATCAAGATATTTTTTTTAGATAGACAGGTAATTTTAGATGGGCATTCCTTTCCACACAGTTTAATATTACTCAGTGTCATCTAGAGGACAGGCAGACATTACAGTCGAACAGGAATAGTTTCCAGGAAAATAGCTTGCTTGTAGTTAACATTTCTCAAGTTAGGAAATATCACAGCCAGTTTTCAAATATTATATTAATGTTTGCAAGATCCTGAATCTATATCCTTTCTGTGCCATCACCTATCCCAAAACCTTCAGGCATGTACCATCATTCATGGATGGTTTCGACTTTCTCTTAAACCCTGCTATTGCTGATGTTGCTTCTTCTCAGTCATAGCATTTTAGCTAACTTAGTCATTGCATTAGAGTTGGAGATCACAAACTAACGAGATCAAATGACAAATCCAAGAGTTGTTGTATCAAAGTGTTCCTCCCTGTGCGTAGTTACTCTCGTTTGAGGAAATAATGATGTTCTAGGGTTATTCACGTTGAATTTCCATGCAATAAATAGGAATCATTTTTAATATTCATAATCTTTTTATATGTAAAAAGGAAACTAATTACTTGGGGAGAATGTTTGTCATTAAGAACACATTAAAGACATAGATACTTGGATAGAATTTTTATTTTTTTTTTCCCGGGTGGTTCACGTACATCCATGGTCAGGGGGTGCAGGCTACATCCACGCAATAACTAGGGATGATCTCGAGGATCACACCCCTCGGCCATCACAGACCTAACCCCAAGGGCTTTCGGGTAGAATCGACCCTGTGACCTCCCGTTTTGGCGAGGCACGACTTGACCAGTTGGGCTAACCCTTGGGGCTATTTTTTTAGAGGTGGTTCACGTACATCTGTGGTCAGGGGGTGCAGGCTACGTCCACGCAATAACTAGGGCTGATCTCGAGGATCACACCCCTCGGCCATCACAGACCTAACCCCAAGGGCTTTCGGGTAGAATCGACCCTGTGACCTCCCGTTTTGGCGAGGCACGACTTGACCAGTTGGGCTAACCCTTGGGGCTAGATACTTGGATAGAATTATATCTAAATTAGTAGTGAATCATTCAGGATTCAATTGCAACTACCTCGTTGATGGGCATAATAGATGCTAATTCCAACTATAACTTGATGATTTTATCATTATTCCTCAAAGGCATCTTCATATTTACTAAAATGTAGACTAGAATATTTTGTAGACCCTTTTCAATCATTCATTGTATGCCATTTAGACAAATTGTACTTTTGTTACTAGAAGTCATTAAACATTTGGCTTTCTCACCTTTACCTATATAGCTCTTTTGACATTTACGAGTCATCTAGGATTGCTTTTCTCTATTGAGGCACTCACACTATCTGTATTGACTTTTGGAATGACACTAGTCCCAACTCCTAATCTAGTACTATCTATTGTAATCAATCAGGACTAAAATAAGATGCAAAACATGAAATTAACATGGTCCTATGTTCTGAGATCAGAAGTCTGCTCTCCTTGGATCCTAACATGCAATATTAAGAAGAACATGTGCAAATCCAGCTCTGGAACTGAGCTCAAAACTGCTTGTATGAAAGGAAGAAATACTACTAATGTAATCTTACTAATACTACCACAATTATAAGTCAAACTAAAGAATACGAAATAGAACATTGTCACACCACAAGAATCAAATAGTCATGACATCAATTCTACAGCATCCATCTACATAGGAAAAGCAACAATATGATAATCATTTACATTTATGATACCAAAAAAAAAAAAAAAAATGGGAACAAATGAAATGTAACATACATATGTTTATATATCTGGCAATGTAACTTCGTGGAGTGGACCCTGCTCCAGGCTTGCACTGCCTCAACTGTAGCTCACTCTACTTTGAATCTACAAACTCAAAATGGAAGCACACAAAACCAGTCTGTATAGATATAAAAGGATTGTTCAAAAGTTACATATGCAGAGAGTTTTCCATCCTCTGTCTACTGACAAGCTTTACAATATATAGCTCTAGTTCAAGCCCCATTTTAGAAAACAAAACAACAACCAGTAAATACCAAGACAATTTGTCTTACATATTATCCACAGTTGGTTGAAGGCACATTGTAATCCACCATCCATCTCCATCATATGCATCGAGTGGGCAACAATCTAGTTACTTGAATCGGTGGTCCAATACTATTAACAACTGCAAAACTTGCCCCAGAATACATATGAGCCCAAAAAGCATGAATGAGGAGTAAGATCATCGCTAACCTGCTTCCTCAATAATAGGAAAATGGAGTTGGCTATCGCTAAGCTGGTGAATGATTGCCAAAAATAGGGTATCAAGTCCACCTCAGATTCTGTTGTAAAATTGAGCAAGATTTTCCCTTTTCTTATCAACTATATTGGAAACCATGTACGTGACCCCACTTGAAGCTGGAATGACAAAATCCCTCTGATGTATAGAACTCTAACGTTCTCTCCATCTGTGTCCAATGATCAAACATTGAAAATTCATCCCACTCTATAACAACTGTATAAACTTTCATTGGACACCATATTAGTGGGAAGTGGAAATGCAAACCTATCCATTGTATGCCAATCTTTTGAGTGAGTTGGCATAAAGCTCTGCTCAAGCAATTGCCAAATTAAGCAATGGATAAGCTATAGGATCCTTTTCCCTTGAGTAGCCAGGCATCTCAATCTATCCATAAATGCACGAATAACGTACTGCCGAAGAGTGTCCTCATAATCTGCCAATGCTAGCCTCTGATTTTGCTTGATGATGGTTGTGTTCCTATGATCAACAATCAATCTAAAGTAATCTTCTTGAATCACTATGGGTATAGTATACTTGTCTCTAACAAAGAGACTGGAATTAAACTCCACATTTGCATAAAATTTCTTTCCACAGAATTTGATTGTATACAAGAGAAGAGAAAGCTCTCAACTGGATGTCTCCTGCATAAGGATTTGGATTCCATCTTGCATTCTCTGATAGAATAAAATTGACTTGATACAGTTCACATAAGAGATCTTGATCATGTTGATAAGAAGGAGAGAAGGTGTCCAAAAACTGATGTTGTGAGTATCTTGCAGTCTTTCCCAGCTACAATTTGTTCATCCTGACCTACATAACAATACTTGAACACGTGGTTTCAATTAGGCACATACACAACACCTAGGTGCTAGTACTCTTGGAAACCGCCCTCTGGTTGATTGGTTTCAGCTAAGTCTACAAACTGCCTTTTTATGCCTATATAAGACTACAAACCTTGATACAAGTTGGAACATATTCACGTTCCATGTTAATTGAGTAAACTTACTCCATTTTCTAACAAATTCTATCAGGTATAAACTCAACTTGTAGGTTACCAACTACAAGAATACATAATAGCTTGGACAAAATAATAATGAATGGAAATATATCTAGTTGGTGCATTATTCATATGTCCTGACAGTGATTCTCTGAGCATGTGAACATTTGTACTAGGATCCCTCTGAAGGAGTCAGAGAAATAATTCCTCTTTTACTGAATTAACAAGAGAGTAGTGCAACTATGAAACCCTTACATCTTCATGATAGGTGATGTGGTGTTTTGATGGCTGGGTTGGTAAAGGATGCTTGGTCACTTTGACATAATTAGCTTCTACAGTTCAGAACCAGATCTCATCCCTTTTTCCATTTCCTTTCCTTTAGTCAAGAGACCGTACAAACAAATATAAGAATGCCTATCATAATCTTGGCATCTAATTGAAAAAGTGGTACAACCATTCATGGCCTATTTGATCAGTAGTCCATCAAAAGGAGTCAACCGATGCTGTTACTCAACTGTATGTTAACTAGATTGCAATGAGTTTATGGATCATATCACAGACCAGAGGTGGTGTTATTTTAGATGGAGCGGGTGTAATGGCTTCCCACTACTGACATTTGCATTGGGTTTATCATCCCAACAAACAAACCCATCCTTGCATGTATGCTGAGTAACAGAAAGCAGAGAATCTCTTAGAAAAATTTTCACCCAGACTTGTAATCTAGATCAGAGTCCTCAAAATTGATTTGAAGGAAGATAACTTAGTATCATACAAAGTTAGATCGTTGCCGTCGATTGATATATTGAGAACTTTCCTCCGTGTTGTCGTTCAGTTTCTTGGGTGCAGGTTACTCCAGAGGACAAATCATCCCACCAATTTTAAACAGTGTTGCAGCGTAATTTACACTAAGATATGCATTCTAAACATATGCCTTGTGGCCATTATTGAGATACAAAGATCCTTGAATGAAACAGAGAACATAGCCTAGATATTCATTTCCAAAAAATATCCGCGTTGGTAAATTAAGTAGGCTATAAGTACAAATTAATTCATGAATTTAAGCTTCCCAAGGTGACACAACATTCGACAATCTGATATTGAGGGCCTGAACTCTTAAATTTTGTCTATTTTTTTTCATCTTTCTGTAAAACAACTTATACGAAGCAACTATACTACTGCAGGTCCAAATATGGTATGCTGGTTAGATATATATAAACTGTAGGGAGAGATTTGGTGCCCATACAGAATGGCTATAGGTTTGGTTCATTACCATTCAAGAAGAGAATAATCACATAATGTATATACTATAAAATAGTTAGATCCTGATGACCATATAGATGGTGGAACAGAGACTATATTTCCAAATGATATAAGAACACGTCAGATAAAATTTCATGAAAAGGTTCATATGCCTCATCCAATTAATTCTACACCTCCATTACTTCGAGCTGGTCAAACTTCACTTCCTCAGCCTGTATTGATTCATTATATATACAAAGAAATGTGTGAAAATATCGCTTTAACCTTAATATATTCATAATTGGTTAAACTGCCAAGGGCTGTGTAGATACCCTTTACCCTTTTATCATGGCTGTCAGCCACTTCCCACGCGGATACATAAATTCATACACTCACTTCACGATCCCATAAGTCATCCTCATCATTCACTGTGGATGTTTCACTATTTTTTAGGAACATTAATACTTGTTTGTATTCCCCTTGATTCTCTATGGAGGTCTTTATCTTTCTGGAGGGTAGGGCTGTTGCCACAGTCTTTTTGTTTGAAATAATACAATGTGAAAGGACAGATATCTGTAGAGAAGGTAATGGATCCTTGTTTGGACTGGGGAGCTTCAAACTCATGTGAGCGATGATTTGGATGGAAGATAGCCAGCCATCAAAAGAGAGTTACTGGGCGAATCACCACGAAAGCAGATGTATATAGCTTGGGTGTTGTGTTGATGGAGCTTATTACTGGAAGGATGGCACTCGATGAGAATGAACCTGAGGAAAGGATGCATTTGGTATCATGGTTTCGCCGAATGAATTCGGACAAAGAATCTTTAATGAGGGCTATAGATGGAATTCTGGAAGTCACAGATGAAACTTTTGAAAGTATTTACACTGTTGCTGAACTAGCAGGTCATTGCACTGCACGAGAACCATTTCAACGGCCTGTATGGGCCATGCTGTCAATGTTTTGGCACCTTTGGTTGAGAAATGGAAGCCCAAATATTTAGATAATGATGATTCTGGGGGAATCGATTTTGAGATGAACCTCCCTCAGGCTCTGAAGAAATGGCAAGCATTCGAGGACAAAAGTGCAAGTGGATTGGATGATAGCCAAGGAAGTCTTCCAACACGTCCAACTGGCTTTGCTGATTCACTCACACCTTCTGATGGACGCTGAAACTACATGAAAAAAAAAAAAAAAAAACTTGGATCCAAACAATTGATAAATCTGTAGAAATACCTGTACAGGACAAAATGAGGTATTCGGTCTGTTATGTATGCATTGTCTACTATTTTTTTTTTAACCCCTACTTCTATGTTAGCAGCGGATGTGCATGGATCCTTTTGAGTTCTATGTTTATGAAAATATGAAATCAAGATAAGGAGGTTATTTTCAACCTAAAACAGTTTGAATTCTATCTTGTGCCTTCAATTCTCTTTTGAGAAAATTTGCTGTCATCGGTTCCCTTAGCCAAGTGAAATTTTTGGCTTCGTTTTGAAAGCTAGATGTTGTTCAAGGCTGGAGGTTTCAGTGAAGTGAGTTCATGTATGGGAAGTTGGGTTGAATATTTGGGTGCAGACCATTTTGGTTTCTACAATTTGATGCCAGAATAGAGTAGACAGTAGAGTAATTATTATCTAGAGGGATGATTTGATCTGTGTCCACCCAGCAGTTATTGCCTGAGCAAACGTGAATGTGTGGGTTGATAGATGAGCTACCAGTTTGTGTCTGCTATTTTTAGGCAAGTATTTAGGGAGATCTAAAAGGTGTGAAACACTGAATTAATTTTGAAGGCGATCCAAATTCTTCCATCAGCGGTTTTGTCAAGTATAGTCTAGCAAAATCCATTAGTTGCAGGTAAGTCTGTCGGCCATACTTTTATGCAATTTGAGATGGGAAGAGGTCTGTTTACTATATTGCAGTGCGTAGACACAAAAACATTGTAAGCAGCAAGTGCAGATCTCCAAAAGCACAGTGAAAATGTGGGTGTCTAATAAACATTGAGTTATGGTTGAGCCCTGAGCTTCCCAGCTCGAAATAAATCAACGAGACTCTATTGCTGGTTTACTATGCCTAATAAAGCACAGAGATATAATCAAGCCATGAGTTTCCCTAGCTTAAAATAAAGTTAAAAAGAAGTTAGCATGTTGAAAATTAAGGAGATTATACTATTTATTGTATGTTAGAAATACATTTAGTCCAGGCTGTTGGACGAGAGGATAACTTTGCATGGAAAAGTTTGAAGGAATTCCTTTATTCCTTGAGGCTCATTGCATTGTATTTCTCTGTAAATGTATGCCATTAGGTTGTGTGGTGGGCTTAGAATGTGTACATTTTAGCTACTATATGAACTAATAAAATGATATTAGAGTTAGGTGGGTGAGTTTGAGGGGATTTGTATCAGCAGGCTGGAAATACAAATGTTTTTCTGACCAAGTGTCTACTTTTATAATCCTTTCTGTTTGCAAGGTTGTTTTCCTAGAAGGCCATTTGTGAGGGAATTCTCACTAAGGACCATCTATGTAAATTTTATTGTTCTATGTGATGACTATCTCTGAGATCTCTGCTTACATCTAAGCCTACAAGTAAGTATAGTGTTCATTCATTCTATGATGAAAGCAAAAAAAAAAAAATGCTAGTATGGTTTTGCCATATACAAACACTGCTTTCCTGGTTGGATATTTCATATCTCATTAACATGACTACTACGACCACCATCTCACCGAGCATGGGACTATTCAGTACTGCAATCACCAACTCTTTTTGCTCACTCATTCACTACTGCAGTTATCAACTATGTTTCTCACTCATAAGTGTTTTTTTTGTATTTTTTTTTGTTTTTTCCTCTCTCTATATACACTCTTTATTTTAATGAATAGTACCGCCACTATGCTGTGAACGACTGCAACTACCTCTTTTTTTTTTTCCTTTCTCGCATGTATTTTTTTTTACCTTCTCAATCAAGGTGAGAAGTAAGGATTTATACTACTAATAATGAAAACTCTAGATCACAAAAAGACTTAAATCAATAACTCTTTATATTAAATCCATGATTATGTTCACAAAAAAAAAAAAAATGTATGTTTTGAAGAATTGAATGATGTACTTTAACTGAACTGCATGGCAATAAAAATAATATGATAAACATTGAATTGGTTGGATGTAAGGAGAACACAATTAAAGGTTGGGATGGTGAAGACTTGAATAAGGAAATTATTCCATTTGTTTAATTATTTCTCATTTGACCGGTCATATTGTGAGCTGCATTATATATCATGAAATTGTCTTACCAGTAAATAATGATTAAATATATAATATGAGATCATGCTGGAAACAGTTTCTGAAGTTTTGAGTCTTTTACGCGATTAATTAATGGGTTTCGAAGATGAAAAAAAAACCATCAAATTGGAAGAGTGAGACTTTTTTTTTAAGAAATTATATGCATAAAACTTATACTAGCACCTTCTAGTGGAATTGATAGTGCACTAATCCATTGCTTGCCATTATTTTGGTTCTGGTACCACCTTATAGCATATTCGGGTTCAAATGCTATTTTCCATGACGGACAATTGAATATCTTCAACTCAATTGTTATTGAGGGGTTCCACAAAGATGTCACATGAGAATTTATGGTGCCCATTTTGACGTAGACAACTATCTATGTTAAGGTTTTATGTTGCAGTTCCGTAGTATTTATTTATTTATGAACATTGTGTAATATTGATGCATTTGGTTGAACATGTGAAACTACTTAGGTTTGATTTTGATGATGGAAACATTTGATGTATGACTTACTTGGTGATGATTTATCTAGTACATGACTTATCAGAGCTATTGTCGTTTCATGTATGGCTTAAGTGGATATGATTTATCTAATGAATGACGTAGTGAAATTATGATTTTTTCTAGTATGAACTACAAAGTGACATGTGGATACTAGACTTAATAATGTGATGATTATACGTCTTTTTGTTATATAAATGCATGAATGAGAGCTAACCTACAGGGAGAAAAAATTATATGATAGTCGAGAGCTACTCTTCCATTGAGGGAAGATTGAGACATCTCATGGGGAAGGTATAATGCACATTGATCTATTACATTTGGTATCTACTTGATATGCACTCTTATGACACAAGTAAAATGCAAATGACAGGTGGCAAGACGACCTGACTGGATTATTTGATGACAAGTCCAACCAGCTCTGTAGTGTGGTCTGTGTTGTGAAGGAGGGGTGGAGGTGTTTCCCACCGTGTATCCTCCGAAACCTGGAATCGTGGGGAGGAAAGATGAACGCTTCCCCTAGACGTGTGATGACGATTTCTAGTTGCCTGTTGGGGAAAGTTAGGTCAATGTATTCAATGCTTCCACCATGTGGGTTTTATCAGTGGTTAGTATGGCCGTTGCCACTGATAAGGCAGCAGAGGAAAGATAGGGCGGGAACGGAAGTATGCCAGGGTGGATAGGAGGATATAGATCAGTTGGAGACTCTTGATGGGAAGAAATATTATTGTTGGGCTTATCAGATTTGTTGCTATAACTCTCTCTGGTTGCTATGCTTTCAAACTCCTTGCCTCTTTTCATTCTAACTTCGGGACGAAGTTTTCTGAAGGAGGGGTGTATGTAATGCCCCACTTAAATCTTATCCTACAATCTTGTTAATGTTTACATTATTTGAAAATATTGAAAAATATTGGTCTAATATAAAATTCATGATTTCCATTATTCAAATTCCCCACTTACCTTCTCAAATTGAATATTAGGTAGGATATGGTCTCCTTCCATTATTTCATAATATATGTATTCATTTCACATTACCCAATGTACCCTCACATTCATTAAGGAGAAGACATGGTCCTCTCCATGTAATTACATCTCACATTCCCCAATGTACCTTCACATTTACTTGGGAGAAGACATAGTCCTCTCCATCTTATCATCAATATATATATATTTCTTTCACATTCCCAAATGTACTTTTCAGATTTACTTGGGAGAAGACATGATCCTTTCCCATTAAATTCTCAATTTTATATTCATCTCATATTTCCAAATGTACTCCTAGCTTACTTGGGAAAAGAGAAGTCAACTGTAAGGATGGATGAGAAGTTAATGACATTAATTAGAGGTGGTTGAGATGGATAAGGGAAGGAGGATATAAAAAGGGAAGGGAGAAGGAAGAAAGGGGAAGTGGGGGTTCTTGCTTATGATTATGGGGGTTGGTTGTGATTGTTTGGACTTGTTATGATTTTGGGGATACCTTGGAAACCTATGGAGGTTTCTTGGGTTTGAGAGGAGGAAAGTATTGTTATCTGGTTTTGCACATTCTTCTTGAGGACACACTGTATCTGGTTGGACTTAGGCACGGAGGGCTAGGGAACCTGTGGAGGTTTCCTGGGCTAGGAATTTGTTTCCTAGTTGGCTGGGAGGTAAATCCAGTTGGGTCGGTGAGAAGGAGCGTTCAGCTGGAGCTATAAGACAAAGGTATCATCATCAACCGCCGGAAAAGGTATTTTTCCATGAACTACTCTTGCTAAGTTGATATCAATGGAATGCTCACCTTAATTTATGTTGCTTATGATTAAATGATAAGATGTTAAATGTTTAAAACTTTGTGAGAAGGTCAGCAAGCTCCTTTTATTACTTGCAAATCAACAGTAAAATAGATCTGTTAGTGTATAATAGATTGAGGCTCTAATAATAGGAATCAGGTTCTTACACCCATGCATGATGGAATCTCATCGCAACCAATTTCATAATTGGGACTTAGTTAAGTATTCTATGTTGTGTTAGTTCACTATTCCTGAAGAAGGTTTGGATGAAATACCAATATACGAGGGTTATACTATCCCTCAGAAGCACGTCCAAATTTGCAGTGTTGTTTGGACAAAGATTGGATTTCCTGTTGAGTTTTGCGTGCATTAATTTATTCATACACTGGGCACATTTCCTCAGGTCTAGTATCTAAAAGAAGAAATGGAGAGACAATCGACTACTTGGGATGAATTGATCATTCAATTAAATGTAGTGACTTTCCTTTTCCAGATGAGAATGAAAAGATATCGTAAGATATGAAAGCAATTAAGAGGCTGTTGGTCCTCACTGGAAAGCTTGTTGATGAATTTCATAGCTATGAATATTGCCAAAATTTATATGAGTCAGGGTTCCAAGAACCTATCACTTGTGGTAAGATTAAAAAGAACCCGAAGAGGATGATTTATAGGAATTAAGACATCTATCCTTCAAGGAATCTGAAGAGGAGTATTAAAGATGATCCTATGAAAGATGCTCCATATTTGAAACCTTTGAAGTTGTGTAAGCACAACATTAGAACTAGAAAGAAGTTGGCAAGTTAGCTTCTATTGGTGACTATTAGCATGAACAAAATACTAAGGAAATTTTTGATTTACTGAAGGAATATGAAGATCTATTTTCTACATCACTTTTAGATCTTAAAGGTATGAAAGGCGATTTGGGAGAAATCAAAGTGTATTCAGTGATGAAGTGTATGTAGAATATTGAAGCCAATAATTCATGCGTTCATGATCCATTTCCCACTCCTTTCAGTGATGAAGTGTTAGACAATGTTGTAGTTCAGGAAGCTTATTCTTTCACAGATGGGTTTTCAGGATACCATCAAGTACGCATTGCAGAGGGGGATAAAAAGAAAACTACTTTCACCATTGAATGGGGTTCATATGCTTACCATGTTATGTCATTCGGTATTAAGAATGCTCCAACTATATTTTCGAGAATTTTTATTACTTCCTTCAGGGAGTATATTCATAAATTTCTTAAAATTTATATGGATCATTGGATATTTTATAGACTTTTGAAAAATGAATCTAGTTTACTGAGGGTTATGTTTGATAGATGTATATAATTACAGATATCTTTGATTTTGAAGAAGTGTATTTTTGTTGTCTCGTTCAAAAATTTGTTGGGACATATTTTTTGCAAAGATGGTGTGTGTAGATCTTGTTAAAGTTATTGGAATCCTAAATATTCCACCACCCACAAGTGTCAAACACTTGCGGTCTACATTGGGTAATACAAGGTATTACTGAAGATTTATTTTCAACTATGCTTTAATTGTTGCTCCATTAGAGAAGTTGTTGAAGGAAGTTGAATGATTTATATCGATTGAAGAACGTGATGTATTTTTTGACACTTTAAAAGAGAAGTTGGCAAGTGCCCTGATACTAGTCTATCCAAAATGGAACAAACAATTCCATCTTTACATTGATGCATCTAGTATTACTCTAGGTGTTATTTTGGCACGACCTAGCCAAGGTAATCTTAATCACCCCATTTATTTTTCTAGCTGAAATATTTCCAATGTTGAAAAAAATTATACAACAACTAAGTGAGAGGATCTCACTATAGTGTATTTGCTCCATAAGTTTAGAAAGTATTTACACGGAGGATCTTTTAAATTCTTCACTAACCATTCTGCACTGAAATATCTTGTTAACAAACCTATTTTTGAAGGAAGAATTTGTAGATGGTTGTTGTTGTTCCAAGAATTTTCGTCTGAAATTGTTTTCAAGCTAAGTCGCACTAATGTGGGTCCATATCACCTTTCTCACTTAGAGATTGGATAAGAGAGTGGGTAACTTGATGATTAGTTTCCTAATGTTTATTTAATTAGAATTGAAATTGTGTCAGATTATCTTAAAGACATTGTGCTATTATTAGAAAATGGGAAGTGTCCAGATGTCTATTTCGCTAAGCAAAAGAAGCATTTAGTAGTGAAAGCAACAAATTATCAGTTGATTGCAAGCTAGTTGTATAAGATGGGGCTTGACTATATTTTGCACAGACATTTCCTAGATCATGAAAGGGACGTTGTCTTGTGGGAATGTTGTTGTGGTGTTACGGGAGGCCATCTTGGAGCAAGAAACTGTAAGAAAAGTGTTATAATCTAAACTATGTTGGCTGGCTCTCTTTAAAGATGTAGAGGAGTATGTTTAGAAGTATGATGTGTGCCAGAGAGTTGGACGAACTTTGCAGTGAGATGAGCTTCCACTACATCCTGTGAGAGTTATCCAAGGCTTTGATAAATGGGTTTTTGATTTTACTAGCCCTATAAACCCTTCTATGTGACATTCACATGCTCGTTACATCATTACCACAAGTGATTATTTGACACGTTGGGTTGAAGCAACTCTTGTCAAATACTGCACTACTAGTACTACCACCAAGTTCATATTTTAAAATATCATTAAGAGATTTGTTTATTTGAGTAGCTTAAGAAGTGATCAAGGGTCGCATTTCATTAATGAGACTATTGCCACTTTTACACAAGAATTCCTAATTCAGCACCACAGAAGTACTATGTATCATCCACAAGTTAATGGAACAGACAAAGCTTTCAATAGGATATTGGAGAAGGGACTTACTAAGGTGCGTTCTACTAACCGAGATGATTGGGATGAGTGGGTTTCGGCTACATTAGGGATTATCATACTACTATCAAAATACTGCAAAAATATACTCCTTTCCAACTTGCATATGGTAGAGAATTTGTGGTGCCTGCTAATTTTGTTGTTCCAAATTTGTTTATTACACGAGCCACCAAGTTGTCAAATGATGAATCTATTGTAGAAAGTTTACAAGAACTATGGGAATTCGATGAACAATGTTTTCTTTCTGATTTTCATTGAAGTGTAGAGAAAGAATGACAAAAAGCCTAACATGATTGACAAATTAAGACTAAAGCTTTCTCAGTGGGCAATCAAGTTCTGCTATATGATAGTAAGTACCTCAAACATCCTGGAAAATTTCAAATGCATTGGTTGGGTCCTTTCCTTGTTGCAAAAATAAGAGAATATAGAGCCTTTAATCTCACACAACTTGATGGAATTATTTTTCCTTGTGGGTGAATGACACTCTTCTGAATCTATTCTATGGTCATTAAAATCATTTGTTTTCTCTGCTCTTTGTCGGAGAGCACAAATTAGGTTTAGGATCGAGTCAATTGCATCATTTATTTAGCAAGTTTAGTTGCATGATATGTATGTATTGTTTCTTAGGTGTGACCCACCACAACCCATTATGGTTGGGGAAGTATATGTTGTAGTTTCCATAATTTATTGAGTCATTTAATAAA